>JANHFO010001352.1:208956-219745 GCA_032468095.1 Pareas carinatus | reverse complement strand
TGGGTGGGTGGGAATAGGTGGAACTGTTTTGCGATGGTTCCGCTCCTACCTCTCCGACCGGTCGCAGTCAGTATTGACAGGAGAGCAGAGGTCGACTTCTCGGCGTCTCACTTGTGGAGTGCCGCAGGGGTTGGTCCTCTCCCCTCTCCTGTTCAATATTTATGTGAATCCGCTGGGCAAGATCATCCGTGGCTTTGGGGTGGAATTCCATCAGTACGCTGATGATACTCAATTGTACATTGTCACCCCAACAATGCCGTGGAAGTAATGACCCAGTGTTTGGAAGCTGTGCGGATCTGGATGGGGAAGAACAGACTCAAACTCAACCCCTCCAAGATTGAGTGGCTGTGGTTACTGGCATCCCGATATGGCCAGCTTGAACCATCGCTGGTCATTGGGGGTAAAACATTGGCCCCCACGGAAAGGGCGCGCAACTCCTGGATGTGCGGCTGTTGATGGAACATCATGTGGCAGCCGTCGCCAGCAGAGCCTTCTATCAGGTTCGCCTGATTCGGCAGTTATGCCCCTTTTTTGATCGGGACTCCCTACGAACAGTCATTTATGCCCTCGTCACTTCCCGTCTAGACTATTGCAATGCTCTCTACATAGGGCTCCCCTTGAGATGCACCCAGAGACTCCAGAGACTATTGCCGTGTTGGGGATTTTTGGAGGGAGTGGGCGTGCCCATGTAACTCCTCTCCTGCGCGAGCTGCACTGGCTGCCAGTAGTCTCTCGGGTGCATTTCAAGGTGTTGGTAACCACCTTTAAAGCGCTCCATGGCTTAGGACCCAGCTACCTGCAGGACCGCATTCGACCCATTGATACCTCCCACCGACCTGTATGCTCCCACAGAGTGGGCCTCCTCAGGGTGCCGCCAGTCAAACAATGCCGGCAGGGGGAGAGCCTTCTCTGTGGCAGCACCCACCCTCTGGAATGATCTCCCCCCTGCTGTACGAATGATTGCTGACCTTCGAACCTTCCGCCGCGCCCTAAATACCCATTTGTTCCAACAGGCTGGCTTGGGATAGCCGCGTCCTTGTCCTCCTGCATTCAAATTACATTATTTTAAATATTATTTATTTGGGAAAATATTTTACCACTCTTTTTAATTCAGGCTCTATTTAATATTTTTAAATATGCTTTTGCTTGTACTTTTACATGCCTGTAAGCCGCCCTGAGTCCTTCGAGAGAAGGGTAGGATACAAATAAAATTATTATTATTATTATTGAGGGAATCAGCTTCTAAATATCACCAATAGCAAACATTTTCTGACTGTTTCCATATCCCAATTTTTTTTGTGAAATATAGACTTCAAAACAAACAAAAATGATCACAGACATATTACAGACATAGATGTAGATATATAGAGATGAGTTAACATACCCTGGAGTCAGAGAAGCATTTGCACATTATTTTAAATGAAGAATCAAGTACATCAATGTGGGATTCACTTGCTTCTTTATGTACTTATTTATATCTCTAGATTGTCCTCAGAGAACCTAACCTGTCCTCTCCCTTGTCTTTAGGTCTGTCTTTTGATACCAAGATACAGCTCTCATGTAATGGCCACATATTTGTGACAGTGAGAACTTCATGGAGCTCCTTTCTTACAGCTTTTGAGCATATCCTCAGAACCTGTTTAACCAAAAAAATTACTGTTTTGATAGCTTATGAGCTCATTATATCATAAATTGCAACTTATTGCAGAGATTCCATACAAATATTTTGTTTTTAAGGAAAATCCTTGAGGGAAGCTTGTTCTAAAAGAGAGGATATATTGGAAAAAAAGAGAAGGGGGAAAGTATATAACACCCAGATTTGTCCAATAGTATGACAGAATCCTAAAGCAGGATGGGGTCATTTAACAATCTCAACTGCTTGCTCACTGCAGGAATCCAATTTAAAATATTCCAGACAGATGGCTGTCTACTTTCGTTGCAACATATGTAAGGAAGGAAGCTCATCACCTGTCTGGACAATTGGTTCCACGGTTGAACTGCTCTGTTAGCAAGTTTCTTCTAACATTCAGTCAGAACCTGCCATCCTGAAATTTAAATCCATTATTCCATAACTTGCACTATGGAACTAGTTGGAGCCGGTTTGACATTCTTATATGTAGCATTCTTTCAGGAACAGTAAATCCTCAGTTTATCAGCCCTCGATACCAAAGAGTGCTCATTCAATGGCGTACAATAAATTGCTACAATGATGTACTTTTATATTTAATGGACATTCATCAAAAATACTAAACACCAAGTTAATTTGCTAAAATGAGGTTTCATTGTATTTGAAATGTGCCACCCTATATGCCCTTAGACTTTTTTCAACAACAGACTTGAAATAATTGAAATAATTATGGACCCCTCACACCCTGGACATAATCTGTTTCAACTTCTTCCCTCTGGACGCTGCCACAGGGCATTGCAAACCAAAACAACTAGACACAAGGACAGTTTCTTTCCTCATGTGATCAATCTGCTAAACAGCTGATTTACAGGACAGTGTTAGTGCAGAGGGTGTCTTTGTGACAGGATGAAATGGTTTTTGTGACATAATGTCTGCACTTTATAACATAACATGATGAATGTTATGTACTTTAAGACTATGAATGTATCTTATGCTTATATACACATTTGATTATGCCTATATATGCCTATTTATACAAATGATTGTGATTATGCTTATATATTCAGATTGTCTATGAATGTATCTTGATTGTATTTTTGTTATGTATGTAAGTATTGAGCCTGATCACTGAAAACAATTCCATCTGAGTCAGACTTACCCATCTAATTTAATCTCTATCAAATGCTGTTTCTAGCCCCTTAATCATCCCAATTGCTCCCCTCTGAATCTCTATAGGTAATTTGAGAAGTCCAGAAAAGGTCAAAAAACCATAATTTGCATATCCATGCATTATTTCCTTGATACTATTTGTGATCCTTTTCTGCACTTTCCCAAGTCTATCTTAATTTTTAGTTGTATTGTTGATTTTAAAAGAAAATTATTAAGAAATCTCAAAGTGGTTTATATAACCTTTTTGAAAAGCACTAGCAAGAATCATACACAATCATAAAATTCCATCAGTGATCTGTATGAAAGTGTTATATTGTCCTTCACTGATTCCTTTTCCTAAAGATACCACAATAGAAATACAGTTTCTACAGCTGTTCGCCACAGCTGTCCAAAATTTCTCCCTAATCCTTTTCTTAATCAGTTACTACAACTTGCGACAGACTCTGTATCTCAACCATATGCTTGGATTGCTCAAACAGAATTGCAATCTCCATTTTAAGAACAATCCGTTTATGAATTAATTCGGTACAGTGAGTTGGACCAGCAACTGTATGAATATCAATTATTTCAAATTATCTCTACAAATGTACAATGATCCTGATCATCCAACTTTCACAAGTGCTTATTACTATCTTTGTTGTCATAGAAATATCATTGTTGTCCACGATCTTGTTTGTATTTACCAATGCTTTCCTCCCGGGAATTGATGTTTTTATCCTCCCAGTACACTATTTTCAATCTATTTTTAAACTCCCAAAACAACTATCTACCACTTTTGTGTCTTTGCTGTCAACCGTAAATTCACTAAGCAGACTGGTTTTCATTTCATTTGTATTTAAAATTAAAATTTACTTTCACAATTGCTTCTAGGACTTCTATTTTTCATTAGCCAAGTGTTGTCATCCATATCACAATTTTTTATATTTCCAGTTTTCATTCCAGCTGTCATTTTTTCGAATCCTGCTATTCTTATTACCTATTTGTTCAGGTTAAACAGCTATGGAAACAATATGTCCCATTCTCTCATTCCCTTTCCTAGTTTGAATCACTTTGGTTTTTCAAATTCAATAGTTACAGTATCCTTGAGCAAAGGCTTTTAAAAAATACAGATAATCTAACATAGCCTTTAATGCCATTTTACTGTAGTTTGGTTAAAGGCATCAAACTAGATAGAAAACAGTAGACCTAGTTCTAGTCTTTCTTAGGCATGAAGTCAGCTGGGTGACACTGGGCAAGACTCTCCCAGCTGTAAGAAGTAGTAGCAAGCACTTCTGAAAATGTTGCCAAGAAAACTTCATGGTGATGTCCAGGAAGTCACCAGAAATTAATGATGACTTGAAGGTACACAGACACACATAGCTCAATTATTAGCTCTACTATGCTTCACATTTTGGCATGACCTACAGAATCATATTCCAATCTTGAAATAAACAGATAAAGATGCTATCAAGTCAAGCTCAACTATAACTATTCAGTTACCTAGATGACAATACATCATTGGTTGTTAGTGACTTTTGCTAAGATATTTGATTCCTTGATCTAAAGCTTTGAGGCTCTCTGGCAATCTGCCACCTGGCCCTAAATAAGTAACTCTCTACTTCGTTTCCTATCATAGAGAAGGTCAGCCAGGTGTTGACTCCCTTGCCAATCTATAAAAGGACATATATTAATCAATTTCAGAAGGCTGTTCAAGGGGGGGGCTTGAAGGAGGATGTGTGAAAGCCTTCACACATCCTTGAGCGGCCACAAACCGGAAGAAGAATCAACCTCAGCCCCAACTTGTTCTGAGTATTTTGGTTTGGCTTATTCTTCTCAATAGTACTGTAGTTGGATTCTATTTAAGATCATCTTCAGGCTCAGCTGGGAGGAGACAGATGAGATATAAAGAGGGCAATGCATTCAGAAGAGCAAAAGCAGAGTGAAATGAAGCCTGTGCTAATGCTTATGTTGTAAACATGCTCCACAGACTGTTCTAGTACATACCTATATCTGAATGACATCAGAGCAGATCGGAGTACAAGGCTACTATTACCACTAAATAATGCATTCATTGCAGACACAGTCTTTTTATGTCCTTCCTACCTTTTGTATTCATTTTCTGGTTTTCAGCAGCACTCCAAGCAATGTGCCATTAGGTTTCCTACTAAGGCATCCTTGCTCCTGCTGATGAAAACACTTAAGACAATATATAGAGACCTGAAGGTTTGTATAAAGACCCAATTCAAAGAGGAAATGGTAGCCCATTATTAAAATAGCTGCAGACTTATAACTGGGATAAGAGTCAAATGCTTTTACTCTTGATAGCCACTGACAGCCTTCCACAGCCATTTTCCATTTTTTAAAAAAATAGGAATTTACTCTACCCATTTCCCATGAACATGTAGTTTGTCACACAAAGAACTTGATCTTGGATCTCCCCACTATATTCTACTCAATATAATTTAGTTCCTCCCACTTCTTGATATTTCATAAGCAGACCTAGGGCCTATTCTTGTTTTGGATACAGGGAAAATGTTAAGAAACAGATAGTGTAAGTGTGAAATTTGGGCCTTGTTCCCTAGATATGAGGACTAATTACACCAAGTTGCTTGACCATCAAACCGCTATCAAAACACACGGTCTCACTTCATAAATTTTAAACTGCTAATAACGAGTGGACAGAAGTTTTAAAGCTTCAGTGGGCAGTTTAAAATTAACTTACTCCCTTTTGGTGGAAAAATCAACCAATGTGATTTCAGCTCTGCAATTCCCATGGTACCCCTTGAAAAGGGCATGGCAGAATCTTCAAGAAGTGATCCATATTACGAGCTCAACTCAGTGACCAAAAGTTCCTAAGACAGGGAGCCAAAGTCCATGTTATGCCGGGAGATCATAACAGATTTCTCAATCGGTGCAGTCGTGGGAAGTAGGGTTAGCTGATTTAAGGAAGAAAACAGGAAAGGGGGGGATTGTTTGCCAAAATTAAATTTTGCTGGGTGCCACTTTCCTGATCTCAATTGCTGTCCTAGAGGCTCATGGCCTTATGTGCTAATGGGAGTGAGAAACATAGTTGATTGCATGGGTGCTCTTTTTTCTTGTACGGAACAAGTAACATTCCCTTCTTGGGTGAGAATGTGGAAAGTTGACCATTCTCAGCTCCCATACTGCTTTTTAACTCAATCAACAACAGTCCAACATTCTTGGCTCATACTAGTTTGTAATTGCACTGAACTATCACTTGTTAAACAAGGTATAATTACTTATTTCACACATAAGGCAAAGCTATAATCCTGATGTACAACTTTTGTTAGGCTGGTTATTGTGATTTGTTTTTGAGTGGTATGCCAGGTGCCAAAATCCCAAAAGAAGTAAACTTAAGCAAAAAAGGATACTTTACATAAAAATTAAATTAAAATTACATGTTACAAAAGGATGACTCTCAAATCTATTTTATGCTACATTAGATTTCTAGGACTGTAACGAAAGCTGCAGTGACTTCAGGTTGTACTCCTCTTATAAACTATAGTTTAAACTATAATGCCTGAGTTCAGACACCACACTAAACCCAAACCAAACAAATCACATTATTGCCCATTGTTTAAACCCAGCAACTGTGACTGCTACTGGAAAAATTGGTTACAGATGTCCCAGCACATTGTGTGTAACCTGACCCAAATTCTTTGTCTCCTAATTTGACTGCTATGGAAGTGTTTCAACTCTTACAATTCTGTTCACTTACATTACTGGAAGAACAAATTTTTAAAGGAAGAAGTTATGTGCCTTCAGGTTTTAGGCATATGCTATTTAGCAGATTTCCCACTCACCAAAATATTATACCAACGTTTGGGGAAAGCAGAGGACAGAAATGGTTTCCCCTCTATTTTCAAAAATTCCACTTATCTGGATTCTGCAACACCACCCATTCCCTGAATTTTGAGAGACAGTATTTGGTGGAAGCTGGTGGAACCAGAAGCCATCTGCATCTTCAAACACAATTGCCATTTACTGAAGTCATGCGCCAAGGGCTAGGCCTTTCTCCTATAACTTTCTTTAGGCATTGGGATCAGCTTGTAAGTTCTGTTTTCTGGGGGGGGGAAGCTATTTTACTTTATGTGTGTGATTTGTCTAAATGGTTTCTAGATATTAAAAAGAATGAATAAAATTACATTTTAAAATTGCAGTGTGCAAATAGCACACACCTATTTGGTATCTGTGGCTTTAAGGTTCTGAAATATATGCAGAATCTCTATAGAAACATACAGAATCTCTATTATAAATAATTGCTTTCGACAAGGGTCAGAATGAGTGTGCTTGCTTTACTTCTGCTTCTTGTTCAAAGAAGTTTTCAACTTTTGTCCCAATTTATTTTTCTCTTTTTCTTTTAACTTTTCCTAGTAAAATAGAGGGGTATCCACCATATTTGATGTAGTGGTTAAGGTGTAGGCCTAGTCCTGCCTGAGGCATGAAAGGCAGCTGGGATGCCTTTGGGCCAGTCACTCTCACAGCTCAACCCACCTCACAAGGTTGTTGTTCTACGAAAAACAGGAGGGAGGAAGCATTTTTGCTACCTTGAGTTGCTTATAAAAGTAATAAAGGAAGGATTTAAAAAATCTAACAAATAAAATATTCTTGCCAGACTCCCTGCTTTTCCATTTGAGCGGCCATGTTTAATATCCAGTCTAGCAAAGTCTTCTGGTATATGTTGTCACCTATAACAAAGTCTTTATTCTGACAAATGTATGAGGCAACTATTACTGTTAGTGATATCTAGACACAAATGGGCCTCACTCATTCCATTGGTGCACTAGGTGAATTTTAGAATTTAAATCTAATAGTTTAAGTATATTTACAGGAGAGGGTGGTCTTCGGTTGACCAGGGCAGTTCAGTTCATAATGTTATATCCCTTTGCTGCAGAAAAGAGCAATCTATTTTTAAAATAAAAAGAGTAAAACTAGTATTTTGATGGTACGTATGTCTTCGTAACTGTAAAATGTTTTCAAAACTTTTCTCTCTTGTATGAGAATATGCTAGCTAGCCACTGGCCCTTAGTGTTTCCCTTTCATTCCGACAACTGCCCTGGTCTTATTTGTTGCTATCCGCATGACCTGCCAATCTCCCAATAGCCATTTTAGACTTGAGGAAGACCCTGAACTTTAGTTCCAGATCCAAGCTTAGAAATATGTGAAATATTCAGTGTGGGAGTTCTTCTCTAAGGTCGCAGATTTCCACTTCTCTCGACTGACCCACCTTCCTTCCCATAGATAGTTCTGTTGGATCAGCATCTAACGATGTGATAATGCAATCATGTTTTTGTTCAAAAAGGTCTAAAACTTATTGTGATGTTTCTTCTCTAAGGAAACTGCTAGATCAAGGCCCATATAATATTAGGCAGAGAAAAATCACTTCTCTCAGAATTTCTTCGGTCTCTGAAGATGAAAATAATGAATCACGGGCAGGTTTAAATAAAAGAAAGGCAAAACTGTGACAGGAAGAATGGAAGGCACATTGGGGGGGGGAACCCTCAAATCCTCCAAAATTAATGCACTTAAAAAACAACAACAACAACCAGTTCCCTGCGATTTTGTAAGATGAGGGAAATTTCTTTCTTCAAAATACTTGGAACAAAATGTGGCGTTGCCATGGTTTCACCCTCACTGGCTGGAAATGACAATATTAGCGGGAGTGACCTGGCAATTAGAAACCCTGTTCC
This sequence comes from Pareas carinatus, assembly GCA_032468095.1. Taxonomy (NCBI): domain Eukaryota; kingdom Metazoa; phylum Chordata; class Lepidosauria; order Squamata; family Pareidae; genus Pareas; species Pareas carinatus. The sequence continues at coordinate 211,258 of JANHFO010001352.1, read as the reverse complement.
CAGGTCAGACTACAGGGAAAAATAAAGAGCGATTACTGAGCTTAGAGAGGCAGAATAATAGTGTGAGCTCCTGGGCTCCCTTACCTTTTATAACTGGCCTATTTAAATGCAGATCGTGATGACTTTCTACCTGGGGCCTCTAATCTGTCTCCCAGCCCAATCAAACAATAAGCATCTTTTGGCAGAGGAGGCAGGAAGATGGATACAGAGCCAGGCTGTTGTTTTTCCAAGAATAAAAAAGTCAGCACCCCCACATTCAACCCTTTCTCAAATCCTCACTGTTGGCTTCTCTCCCCCCCTCCTTCTCATACCAGACTTCAAGTGCCAGGGTTTCACCACAGCCTTTGTAATCCTTTGGAGGCTACCAAGCAGAGAGCCAATTGTATTATTAAGAAGTCAAAGACGGGATGAAATCCTTTCACCAGCCCAAAGAAATGGCCCATGTTGATAGCTGCCAGACTGCCAAATTTTAATCACTAGATTAATCACAGAATGGCTTTGTGGGAAAATTGGCTTATCCGTAGGACAATGAGAGAAGAGAGGTTTCCAAGCACTTATGGGTTGAAGCACAATTGATTGTTACATAACTGTAATATGTGTGTGTGGAGTGACCCTTTAATGTCCATGGGTCTGCTTGGGATGGGAGTACAACAGAGTTACTTACATTGAACCCATTGATTGTTCTAGGTTACTCTCAACTTTGGACACTTTACTACATGTAGACTTCAATCCCAGAATTCCTGGCTGGGAAATTTTGGGAGTTGAAGTCTGCATCCTGTATCTTAAAGTAGCTAAGATTGGGAAGCACTCTAGAACAGTGGTCGCCAATCTTTTGGACTTCAGGGACCACTAAATTCGTAATTTGAAATCCCACGGACCACTAACATTTTTTTTTTAAAGATACATTTACATTTGTAAAATAATAATCGGAGAGCTTCCATTTTATTAATATACAAAGCACCTATTTAATATAAAAGTTAAAAAGCTTAATTATGATTAAATAAGCATTTGATTTTGTTATAAAATCTTTTAAGTTGTTTAACTTTAGTAAATTAGTTTAATTATTACAAAATAATTGAAGCTTCTTTAAGTATTACACATTTTTAGTGTGATATTTGTTCCTGCTTGAGAAAGAATGACACACAGAGAAAGAGAGAATGAGAGACAGAATGACAGTGTGTGCCTCTTGTGCCTTGCTGTCTATGCCATCCCCAGGAGCAGGAACTATCCTACTGTACAATAAAATTCCATTAATCTCCAGATTTTCCTGTGGACCCCAAAAATTTTCTCATGGCCCACAGGTTGGAGACCACTGCTTTAGCCAGTCACATAGCCCTTAAGCTAATCTAGCTTCCTGCTTGTCAGAGTTGCAAAAGGGGATTATGGGACACCCCTCCCCCAAGGACACTGCCACTGTCATAAGTCAGTGCCCAAGAATCTGATTTTTGGAGCCCGCGAGGATGCTGCAACGGTAGTGACTGAAAAATGGTCTTTAAGTTCCTTCTTTTCACAGCTGCTGCAACTTATTAAATATGAAAATTGTAATGTCTGTATCAATATATCAATGCTTTTATATTCACATTGATTACAAATATCCAAGTAGTAATATCAAATACAATATATTTCGGTACAGGTAGCCTGTACCGAAATACTGGACATAATTACTGGACATAATTGAGTCCAAAATTTCTGTTGCTAAGCGAAAGTTAAAAAATTTTGTCCCATTCTACAACTTTTGTCACCAGTGTTAAGTGGATTACCATAGTTAAGCTTGTTACACCATTTTTGAATGAATCTTCCCAATTGACTTTGCTTGTCAAAATGTTGCAAAAGGGGATATGCGTTGCAGGGAATTAAGGACAATCCCTTTCTGTGTATATTAAACAAATTCGAAACATTGAAAGCTTCTTAAAAAACAGCATGGTAGTCCCCATTTAGAAGAAAAGCAGTTGTATGAAATACTGTAACTTTTCTAGTAGACTCACCCAAATCATTTACTAAATTTAACAAGATTCTCAATCTTTACGTTTGCAAAAGGCTTGTGCTTGAGGAAAGTATTAAAGATACCCCAGCTACAGACTTTCTTTTTGCTGAAGCAAGTCCTGTATCTTATTGCAAAGCTTCCAAATTGAAGCTAAATTGAGCTATCATTTTGTCTTTCCATAAATTAAAAATGTGGATGGCCTCAAAACTGGACTGAACAGGCATAGTAAATTTCTAAAACCTTAATTTGCTTTCAAATTATCTGCTTTTAAGTATTCTGCACTTTCCCATTGAATAGCATAACGTTTTCAGCATTAAC
>JANHFO010001352.1:110567-123930 GCA_032468095.1 Pareas carinatus | reverse complement strand
AAGAAAGAAAGAAAGAAAGAAAGAAAGAAAGAAAGAAAGAAAGAAAGAAAGAAAGAAAGAAAGAAAGAAAAGCATTAGAAAGGCTATTTTGCAGAATTCAAAACTATCATGGATATTAGCAGTCAGGTCATATAGCATGCAAATTCCCTCTACTCCTCATCATAGAATTACTCTTCCAAGTCTTGTGTTTCAGTTTCCAAACCAAGCAGGACCAAATCTTTGGTTTCATATTGAATGTACTTGCTGACTTTATTTTCGGCAAAGCCTGTGAGTCCAGATTGTATTCTACATACTAATAATGCTCTGAACATTTTTGGATCTGAAAATTGTAGCCTTTGAAAGACATGCTGGGGCAGAGCAAGAAGTGAGTGGGGCCAAACCAGAAACCAGATTAGATTTAAATTATAATTAAATTTTAAGCATTTGTTTCTGAGCAGGACTGGAAACTTCATTTAATGTACATTCTGCATGATTAGAGCTAAAGTCTAGAAGAAAGCACAGCACTGTAATTTTTATCCAAGTTACAACAAAGTCAAAGTTACTATCCGGTATAATTCTTCAACTCACTATAAAGATAGTCTTCGACTTGCATCTATTCGTTTAGTGACTATTCAAAGTTACAACGGCACTGAAAAAGTGACTTGTGACTGTTACACCATTGCAGGATCTTCATGGTCACATGTTCAAAATTCAGATGTTTGGCCACTGATTCAGTTTTATGGTGGCTGGAGTTTTCAGCTAGGTATGCAATATGAACAAAGAATACATATATTGTGCAAAGTGATCATCTATCTCAGAATCAAAAGATGATATTGTAACACACTAGATGATCAGCCAGGGTTTCTGATTGCTTGTGATTTAACGCACATGCAAAACTCAGCCATCAGTTGTATGGGTGCAATGAAAAAAGTTTGATGGCTGTAGTTCAATCAGTAATCTATTTTTGCGCAGAAGACTTTAAAGTCACCAATAAAGGAGAATATTTTTAGCTGTTTATGTTACCCAGTTTGGGTAATGAGATGTTTGCAAGAAAACAAGCAATCTCAGAGAGCACCAAGGACCACTCACTTCAAAAGTCAGTTCAGTTCTGGTTCTCAACATAAATTCCTTAGAAACAAAATTCCTTGTTCCAAATATAATCTGCAGTAGCCTCTGCTTTCCAAATCCAGAAGTAAAATGTTGGAAGTAGATCACTGCCCAGCCCTAATCTACTTTGCTTCTAGTAGGTTTCATATAAGTATATATAAATACGGCTTCATTATTCTCATCCCACATTTTTGCTGAGAAATAGCTTGCACCTGCAGAAAGGCTCTGATAAGCTTCATAGCCTCTGCAGTTAAGGTAGATTGGCTTTTCACAACACCCAGTCTCTGGAACCATCAGTCAATAGAAGGATTCAGCTTTATGACAAGCTGTTATCTTTCTCTATTGGCAAGCTGTCAATCAAGTAATTTCATCACTCCCTCCACCTTCCTCTGCAATTCAGAGGACACAGAACTTCCTGGCATAACCCTACCATCCTTTTTTATTTGGTTAATTATACATTGTATAAGTCACATAAAGGATTGTGACTCAAAGCTGCAATTATCACAGCCCTCTGGCCAAATGCTTCATTCCATGCAGTAGATACAAGCAGTACTGAGAAACGGATACACTAAACAATTTTCCATGGGAAAAGGAATGAAACTAATCATAGCTAGGAGGTCTCCCTGTTGCTTCACCCAGCCAGCTTATGACACACAGACATCTTCAGATACATGCAGCACTTATTCTGACCTCCATGTTCTAATCATTTGTGCTATCATGCAATGGTTGGCTTCTGGGGTCCTTGGTGTTCTTCAAACTTGGTTGTTTTCCTGAAGAAGTTTAATTACCAAACTAGGTAACATCATCAGCGGTAGAAGGGAGTGGGGTTTGCTCTCATTTTATATACATGCCCTGTGAATGGTGGTAACAATGGTGTTGTTGGTTCCTTGATTAGGTTGTTGTTTACTGTTAGCTTGTTTATCGGAGTTGATGGTTCATGAGTTGGTGAAATATTGTTTATTCCTTGATTGCTGATCTGGTGTTAATCTTAGTATTATTCTATGCTCATTTGGTTGTTGATTGCTGATAAGGAAGGGATGGGGTTTTTTTGTTTCCTTTTTGTCTTTTTGATTTGATTTATTTATTTGGTCTATTTTTATTTATTTATTTATTTATTTATTTATACAATTTATTGGCCACCCATCTTACCATAGGGCAGTGATGGCGAACCTTTTAGAGACTGAGTGCCCAAACTGCAACCCAAAAGTCACCTATTTACCGCAAAGTGCCAGCATGAAACCATGCCCCCTGTGGTTATCGATGACTCCCCTGTATGCCCCCTCCCTGCCCATGACCTATATGAGCTCATCATGGGCCTTCCAGCTCCAGCTTCTGCAGCCCGCTGTGAGCCATGATCCCCTCCAACCTAGCTCCTCTCCTCTCTCACTTTTACCACAAATTCCACACTGCATTTGAGCCGTACACCTTACCCCAGACAGGAGAGGGAGGAAGCGCTCTCATTGAGCTGCTGGACAGAGGGGCGAGTGATGTCAGATATATCCTCAGGCGCACATGGAGAAGGGTAAGGGAGCCCTGCATCCCTCTGACTTTCTAGTAAAGAAATCTGTGTTGGGGCAACAGTGTGCATGCCCACAGAGAGGGCTCTGAGTGCCGCCTCTGGCACCCATGGCATAAGTTCACCACCATTGCCATAGGATAACTCTAGGTGGCTTACAATTACATCCAAGTTAAAACATAAAAAGTTAAACCAAAGACACATGGGGAGGGTGGGATCTGTTATTACTCAATCAACCGCCTCCATTGTGCTGTGCCCCCACTGGGGCCCCAAACTAACTGGTAAAGCCACGTCTTTAGGCCCTTACAAAAAGATAGGAGGATTGGATTTTGCATGGTATATACCATGTTTCCCCAAAAATAAGACTGGGTCTTATATTAATTTATGCTCCAAAAAATGCATTAGGACTTATTTTCTGGTTAGGTCTTATTTCCAGGAAAATATAGTACTAAATGTGTCCATCTGGTTGACAATCTTAACCGGGGCTTATTTTTGGAGTAGGGCTTATATTAGCAGCATCCTGAAAAATCATGGTAGGGCTTATTTTTCTGTTAGGTTTTATTTTCGGGGAACTAGAGTAGATGCTGTTTATCTCCATGTGCCTATTGGTGGCTGATTTGCCTGAATGCCAGGCTTCCAGGAATTCTCTAGCATTTTTGGACTTGACTTGATCTAAGATGCTCACGGTTTCCCAGTTGAAACTATCTTTAGGTCTGTCCACGTATTGTGAAATTAAGAAGTTCATATCTTCTGACTACTAGTTAGTGTTCATGGATGTGGTCTGCCAGTCTTCTGCCTGTTTGTCTTACATATTGGTTATTGCAGTCCTTACACTATAAGTTGTGGGTGACTGTTGCTTTTTCTTATGGGGCTTCTGAGTTTTGGAAAAGCAAGAATTTACGGAGTTAAGATTCTCAGAAAAGACAGGTCTTTTGCTCCATATTTTACCTGCCATCCTTTGAAATGAGATTACCAGTAAAGAATTTGGCTCTTTAGAAGTGGCAATTTTGTACTTTCTCTATGCAATCATTTGCATTAATACATTGGGTTTGATGTTATGGGGGAAACGGCACCATGAGGACATCTTTTTAAAAAGTTAATAACAACGGTTTGTTACATTTCTATGTCTCCCTAATCCAGCATGATTGGTTTAAATAAAAAAGGAAGGACTAAGTCATTCCACACAATAAAGCACATTAATTATGAAATTAATTAAATTAACAATATTACAGTGATGTTGGTAATCACACAAATTTGAGATTCCAACAGAACAGAAAACAAGATCCTTATATGATAATTAATAACTTCAATTTCCTTGAACCAATGGAAGTGACACTTCTTTGCAGGAATAAGGACAGCTTGGCTTACAAACCAGAAGTAGAAATATCTCAGCTTCCTTCTCCAAACTGTTTGGATGCAATAGCACCAGCAAAGCCTTTCTCATACACTGGATCGCTGACAAGGTAGCAGCATGCACCTGTCTTGAGATTTTCTGTTTCTTACTGTTGCCATCACCTCCTTCCTATATTGCTTAGCCTCATGTTCCTGTTTTGCAAGAGCCAAGCCCTCCTTTCAGGGCTCAGCCTCAGCCAACTGGGGGAGGAGGCTATCTCTCTGGCCTGTTAGAGTTGCCGTTCTACATTTGGAAGCCCCCCTCTCTCTCTTGCAACTCCCCAGTAATATCGAGGCCATAATTACCACTGAATAGACTTCCAGATTCCCATGCTTGTCAGCCTGCCCTCTCTACCCATTCTCCCCCTCCCAATCTGCTTTGTTCTAAAAATGGGTGGGGAAAGAGGGAGAGATGAGGGGGAGGGAGGATTAACAGTTAGTACAAACTTCAGAGCAAAAAAAGAATGGAGGGGAAACTTGCAGCAGCCATTTTGTGGAATAGTAGTATAGGAAATAAATCCACCCTCCTATTTCTACCCCCTTCACACCAACACTCTTTCTCAAGTGCTCAAGCTCAGCTTTGGGAAACTGTGCTAACTCTTGTTAGGCCTAAACCAGACTGAAAAGGATCAAAAAGTTCTGTTTAAGTACTCCTGGAAAAGCCATGTCTTCTTCAATATCTTAACTGAATATGGCAAGTAGTTAAAATCAGCTAGATCCAAAGATAATTTCTTAGGAAAGGGGTTTATGTACATTTCCTTTAAGGTGATAGGAAACTCAACCACAGAAGTGGGGTATTGGAGTTCATTGATAGTCAAAATCTTTATAACCCTTTTAACCTAGGTTTGGGAGGGGTCCATTGTACCAGTAGTGGCACAAAAAGATCCAAAAACTTTATTTACTTCCTCACAAGACAAACCACAACACTGACTCAGACAGAAGGTATAAGATGGTATGATGGACACCCTTGGCATGGTTTTTCTCAAAGTTACATCAAAACCAGTATGAATCCAAGTAATCTTATCTATGAAAAAGCACTCAACTATGAACAATGGAAGTCAGGTAGAATCTGGACATAGGCCAGAACCACTTAAGACTAGATCATCCACCCAACAATTCAAAATAATTCTCAACGGTGGTTCTCCATGCTACACTCAGGAATGTGATTCAATTATTCAATTGTAAATGCTTCAGCATAGATTGTTCCTGACCTGACATGTTCCTAAACCTATAGTATATCTGTTCAAGCCTCCTGCCATTACTCTTTAATGTTTGCAATTGCTCTATATACAATGATATACTAAACGGCATATCATAGAGTAGGTGAAATCAGGGGCTATCTTGTCAAATACCTGGAAGATTCAGTGTTCCATATCTATAGAGAAACCATCCAGGTACATGAAAATATATCCCAGAACTCCTTGGAATCTGACAGTACATATTCCCTCTGAGATGAATCAATATAATTAAGATCTGAGGAGAATACATTACAACAATTGCCAAGGATATCACTTTGGAATGGGCATGTATAAGCCCTCTTCCTCCAGACTTGGATGAACTGCCTCAAATATGGGTTTTGAATGATCTATGGCAGTGGCCCCCAACCTTTTGGACACTAGGAACCAGTTCCATGGAGAGAGGTCTTTCCATGGAGGTGTGGTTTCACATGATGCCTGCATTGGGTAAATGGGGCTTGGCTTGTTTTTACACAGCCCAGTTGCTGGGGTGCCAGTCCATGGACCAGCGGTTGGGGACCCCTGATATATGGGAAGCCATGGGAAACATGAAATTGTGCACACAAATTATTATAGCCCCGGTGGCGCAGTGGTTAGAATGCAATACTCCAGGTAAACTCTGCCCATGGCCTGGAGTTCAATCATGATGGGTTCAAGGTTGATTCAGCCTTCCATCCTTACAAGATCAGTAAAATAAGGACCCAGATTATTGGGGGCAATATGCTGGCATTGTAAATCCCTCAGAGAGGGTTATAAAGTACTATGAAGTGGTATATAAATCTAAGTCCTATTGCTATTGGCGCAATCTCACTATGAATCATCTCAAGACAAAGGCCTCCAACACTACCTGTGAGACTGTTAATATAAGCTCATTCAGGAACTGTGCTAAGTAGTGCTGTACATAGCTGAATTCTTCGCTTCCCTTGATGCTTCAAAATGCAGCACAGGTAGATCTCAACTCACAACCACAATTGAGCCCAAATTTTCTGTTGTTAAGCAAGCCAGTTGTTAAGCAAGTTGTGCCCCATTTTACAACATTTTGCCACAATTGTTAAGTGAATTGCTGTAGCTGCAAAATCATGGGGTCGTTTAGCAAATTTGTCATTTCCTCCCTTGACTTTGCGTGTTGGAAGCTGGCTGGGAAGATTGCAAATGGTGTCTGAGGATCCTGAGAAGTACAACTGTCATAAATACATGATGATGATCAAGTACCTGAATTTTGATCACGAGACCATGGGAATGCTGCAATGGTTTTAAGTGTGAAAGTAGGTTAAGGTTACTTTTTTCAGTGCTGTTGTAACTTTGAACAGTCACTAAATAGATGGTTGTAAGTCGAGAATTTCTTGTACAGGTCTCTGATACTAATAAAGTCCCAAATAGAGAACGTGGTAAAGGAAATGGAATGACCAGCTCTTAAGAACTAATGCGGCACTCCTTCCCTGATCAACAAGTCTGCACCACTCCTGTATAGTGTAACCAGCATTAGTTGCTTAAGGAAACCACTGGAGCAGTGGTTGTTTACGGAAAAAATTAAAAATCCATATGCAAGTTATAACTACGTATGTGGTAACCTTTGTAAAGAAAACATTGTAGAGATTTTAGCCATAGGAATTCATAGTTATGTAACTTGACTGCTTAATAGTTAACTGCTTAACTCCATGATACGAATAGGGGATAGTTTTGAGCTTTACCATGGGAACGTTTCTATTTATAGCTTCCCCCACAGAGCAAAGAATGGAACTATGGAGGATGCAATTAGAGAGTTATAGAAAAAGTTTTACTTAAAAGTCCAAGGAGATACCTTTACGATGCTGGCAACAATGACCATGTGTGAGTCAAAGTTCAGGTCTACACTATGGCGATAAAAGCAGCAAAACCACAATACTTTGCACTTTTGGTTTACTTCGGAGTGCGGGCCAGAAACTCTATTATACTGTATTAGTTCCATCACAGACTTAAAAATGAATCTTAGGTATTGGCCTGTATTCAGGTCTTACCAACTGTGCCTCTAATGGTCTGATATTAATGAAGGTGCCTTGTTTTCCATGAAACAATGAAAATGCATTTTTGGATGCCAGTTTGGTAAAAATATGAGCATAAAGAATCTGTGTTAGCTTGATTTTCCATTAGCATAATACAACCAGGCTCGCTTGAATGAATCAGGACTTTGTAGGTCCAATTGAGTTATGGAAACAAAACAGTCTCAGTTTCAGCTAACACATAACAAAAAGTTGCAGAAATTTGATTGCAGGATCCAATCTGGGTCAGTCACCAGGACCAGAGGTTTTGTCTTCCAAGTTTTTGAACTCGTGCTGTAGCCCATCTTCAGGGAACTTTTCTCTAGCAGAGTGTGTGCTGTTTTGTGTGTAGTCCCTGTTGTGTGTGACTTTTTAGATGTTGATCGTTGGTTGATCGCCTTCGTTCGTGAGAAGTTTGATTTCTTTTGTACTGATTTCAGTTGAAAACTTTATAAGCTTTGAGCCATGCAGTTGATACTTGCTGTGGCTTGGTTTAACTGGATCTTATTTTATTAAATTTAAAAACCACACTATTTTTAGTTCCTAAAGTAGCTCCCAGCCACTGTACAAATTCATTGCGCATGAGCTTTTTCTTGGCTAAGTCGGCTCAGCCAGGGTTTGGCAACCAGAGAGACAGGAAATCATTTAGATACATTATCATCGTCTTCAGGCAGCTCAGAGAAGCTTTTATGGAAAGGTTCACACAAACATCCAGACTAATTATTTGTTAGTCATGCTCGCCCATTATATAACAAATAAGAAATTCTTCAGCCTGACTGGGAGCTGAGCCAGAAACTAGAGCTCAAGAGGTGAGGACAAACTTCTCTATACACCCTGCACCCCATTAGCGGCTTCAACTCCTAAAAAAGAGTCACACCTTTTTCAAAAGGAGACTGCATGTTTGTTCCCATTCAACTTCTTCTTTGGAGAAGCTTTGTTGCTGCCACAGAAGGAAAGATTTAAAGTAGTGGGTGGATAGAGGCATTTTATTCCTCCTCGTGACCTTCTGAAGAAGCACTCGCTTATAATGTATATCTCATGTGTGGTGTTTTTTTTCCACATTTTTTATTTAGCTAAGCACACATCCCAAACCCTGCATTCTAAAAGACGAGGGTTTTTTGAGGTTTTTTTTTTGTACTTTCTAAGCAACAAAAAGCTCTGTCGTGTTGAAAAGAAATCAAGTCAATAATTTGCATTTGGAACATTGGCTCTAAAACAAACCCACTTTTGAAAAATAACATGACAAAAGTCTTTGGGGAAATTGTAGTTAAAGAGCCAAAGATAACAATCTTTTACCTTCATTGAATTTAATCTCATAAAGATTAAAGGAATGCCCTATTTTAGACTTGTCATGTATTTATTTCCATGGTGAAATAGTGGTGAAAGAAAACAAAGGCTAAAATATTCTTGGTAAACTGAAAAGGCACAAATTCAGGTACTTTTCCCACAATCCAATGAGATTGCAACTTCCTTAAACATAAAGGCCAGTTCATGTTCACTTTAAATGGGAGCAACCTCTGATATATTGACAAATGATGTTAAATTTGGCCGTTATGAATTGAGCCTTTCTTTTTACAGCCGATGTAAGTTATACTATCAGAACAAAAGTAGCTAAAGATTTAGGACTATTCTGTGCCTCTTGAAAAAATGCCAAGGCTAACTTGGGTATATGCTGCAAAAGGAATTAGCAGGAATTCCATGAAATACACACACACACACACACACACACCTCAAATACACCCTTCCAGTCACATTTTATTTGTCATGATTCAGAAAACAGAAAGACAACAGGGAGCTTGTTTTTGTTATTGTTGTTAACTGTAAGTTATTCCCTCTCACCCTCACATTTCTTGTGTCAAACCTATAATGAACTGCCTTTCCTTTGGACAGAGCAAGCTAACAAGAGTTGCCATTCCCTTGGCAACAGCATCCCACAGAGAAGGCAGGAGAGATGGGGAGATGGAAGGGGGGGAAACAAAGAAGGGGGTGATGTCACCTCTCCCATGGGAGCTGAGTGGCCAATCGGCTGCAAAGCCTATGAGGTCATTCGCCTCCCCCTCCCCTTTTTCTTCTCCTGGGCAATTCCATTCGAAACTATAGAAGTCTGGTGAATTATCAAGGCCCACTTGCCCCCAGCCAATACCAGAGGGGAGGCGGAGGAGGAAGAGAGAGATAGGATGGTGGAGAGAGACAAAGCAGGATGGAGGGGAGCGAGGAGGAAAGACAAGGAAGAAGGAGAAAGGAAATTTTTTTCCCTCCAGCCGAATGAATAGATACTAATAGTCTTGATCGGAGGCAGCCTCATAAAGATGTCATCAACTTTGGCTCTTTGCTGTGGAGGACAATGAGGGAGGGAGAAGGGAGGGAATGAGGACAGATAAGTATTGCCAAAGATTTCGATTCATTTCTTCCTTTCCTTTCTGCAGAAAGAGATGGAGTGGGGCTGAATGGAAGCATCAGAAAGTTTATCTCCCAAAGAATCCAACCATGTCGGGAAGCCAAAGTGCGAGGAAAATCAAATGCGGAGGAAGGTTTTAGCATTTTCAAATTGGCCCTTGCTTGATTTTCTGAAGCACCCGCTCTCTCCTTTTATTTGGAGCATATTTTTCTGCCAAGTTGGACAATGCTAGTATCGAAATGCTTTGAACCATAGTGCGCACAGGGGTGGGGTGGGGAAATATGGTTTTCTCCTGAAAGGAAAAGAGGCAGGGAATGCCTCAGAATCAGCCGGCATTGTTTCTTTCAGAGGAAAATTGAATGCAAATAAAACCGCCTGCCTGAAAAGCTAAATATTTCTGATGGAAAGTAACTGCAGTAACCCAAAGAGGGGTGCTTGTTTTGATACTAAGGACAGGATGAAGCTAAATACCCCATGGCCTAGAGTAGGGAAATGAGTGGTCTGTGGGTGGGCCTTGCCCTCCCAGGCCATTCCCAGCAATAATAATCCTTTCCTCCGGTGCCTATTTTAGGTCACTCTCCTGCACGAAAGCTGCCAGGAGAAACAGAAAAGCAAGTAGAAACAGAGATTCATGAAAGGAACAGGTGCCTAGGAAATTAGCCCGAAAAATAACCAAATAACAGAAGAAGGGCAAAAAAAATCACTGAAGCGGGATGAAGGAGAGGGAACAGTACCCACAAAAAGGGAACGTTACCAATGAAACTAGACTTTTGTTTTCCCCTTGCTGCTGCATATTTTATATGATTATGGCTGTGCTGATTTTTTCTTTCTTTGTGCCTTCTGACATAAAGCATCATCCAAAGGCAACGATTGTTTAAGATGGAATAAATTCATGATGAGGGGCGGGCGCCTGTTCTGAAGGGAATGCATGGGTAAAATCTGCCTGAACATTCAAAACATATGACGACGGTCTTAAAACGGGTGCTTTAAAGATTGTGTCTGATTTAAAATGAGGCGGAGGGTGCTGTGAGTCTGAAGTCCATGCCGATGATGGGTTTTCTGGGACACATTGTGAAATTGTTCAGAGGGTTGTAGAGATTTATCCATGGTAATTATACCGCAAGATGTGGCTCTGATTTGTTTATTTAACTAGAATATGTTTTCAGGCAAACTAGAGGTGTGTTTCTCTTGTTTCCACTACGCTCATTAAGCAGGGTAAGAACTATTCTAAATGCCTTAGTCAGATATGTGTGACAGAACAGAAAAAATTCAAATAAAACCAAAAATAAAGACATGTGATCTTTGAACAATTAACATTCTCACTCCCAATACAGTTTTAGGTGTATCCCAGCCACCTTTGCCTTTGTGAGAACTCTGGGACTTGTTTTCACTTGACAAACCATTTAAACGCTGTATATTACTGTAACACTGAAAACAGATCAGTGCAAAGGGGTGTTTCTTTGGATAATTTTCTTTGGGGTCCTGATTGCCAGTTGTTTAAACATTCAGTGGGTTTTTTTAAAGTCACAACACTGCAGGAATCATAGAGTTGGAAGATATTAACAAAGGACATCTAGTCCATTCTCCCGTTAATACAGAAAGTATACTTCTATAGCATTTCTAACAGGTGATTCTCCAACTTCTGCTTAAAACCTTCTTTGTTTCCTAAATAGGTATAACTTTTTTATCAAAAGATCATAAAGTAGGGTAGAACTAGTAAGGATGGGAATATGTTTGCAAGTACATCTGCAAGTTAGTTCCTCTGTTTTTTAGGAAGCGATTCTGCAAATTTTGACAACTGCGATTCATTTAGTATGGACTAGAGGTTGCAAACTTTCTGTAGTTGTTTTGCTCTTCCATTCTTCATCATCAGTTTGGCATAGTGGTTAAGATGTTGGCCTAGAAAGCAGATGATTGCTAAGAGTTCTCACTTTATTCATGAAAGCCAGCTTATTTAGTCTCACTTTATTCATGAAAGCCCGCTGAGTGACTGTGCCAGCCTCTCTCTCTTAGCCCAAACCACCTCACAGAATGGTGGTTGTAGGGGTGGGGGGAAGGAGAAGGAGGATATATTGGATATATTTGCTGCCCTGAGTTACTTATAAAGGTAATAAAGACAAGAAAAATCTAATACATAATAAGCCATCATTTGCCCTATTTTTTGCCAAATCAAGCACCTGAAGCAAAGTTGGAACACAACAGCTTTCCCTGCTGTCATTCTGTAACATCGCCTCATCTTCTCAATATATTGTATCTCCCGTTTCCTAGGTAATTGCATTGGAGAGAAACTTGAATGTCATTGCAAAGAGCAAAAGTACTCAATGTATTATCATGCTTGTTATGTTTTCAGAGCACATTGCACCATCTTTCCCAAATAGGCCAATCATTTGTATCCAAATATTTATTTATTCTGGCAACCATCTGATAAAGTACATGGGCTGACAAACTGCGACTGGCTTCACTGGATGGACCAGACATTGGTTGGCTGAGCAAAAATTTGAACTCTGTCTAAGCTCACCCTTCTAGATATAGAGTACTCAACACATACTGGCCTAACTTTGCATATGAGTAAACAAGAACCATCCAGTTATAATCCTGCCCCACTCTATTTCAGCATGACAGATTCTGAAGTTGAACTCCTCTGCAATTTTGTCTGCAAGTCAGAACTGCTTTCAGCCTGACCACATAAAATCCCCAGTGTCAATCAAGAAGGTCACACCCCTTAATCACCACCCCATCATTCCATTCACAAAATAGGAGATGGTGGAAAACAGCTTCTCGGGCGCTATTCCTGTCGAGCAGGTTTACTCTCCTAGCTCCATTTTCTTCCTCTAACAATGCAAGCCCCCCCTTCCCAGCCACAGGCATCCGGAAATGTTTGCAGCTATCTACAATTCCCTGAAAGCTAAGCGATGCTATGAAACCATGATGTTTTTACACACGAGTAAATTCTTATCCGTTCTAGAATTGTCCAAAAATTGTTCCTGTGGTTTCTTCAAAGGGATTATATCGCAATAGAAGAACCGCTCCATCATAAAATATATGTGTAACAAGGTGAAATGAAATTTTGAAGGGCAGTCATTCAAATAATTTTCAGTTGCATTAGACGTGCACTTGATTATGGGTAATATCTTGATTTGTTGTTTGATATATTCTTATATCCCTGCATATGACATGGATAGGGATTGATAAAATCACTGTTATCCAGGTCGGAGATTCTGCAGATTCTTCATATGATGTGATACTATGAAAAGTCTGCTTAATGCAAACTTGCTGTTGCAAATAACAAGTCACATAAATGGACATAAATCACTTCATGGGGGATGTAATAACATATCAAACAACAGTTTAAGACATTAACAATAATCAGGAGTCTATAATTACTGTACATGACTGTACACATACACTTTAGAAATAAATTGCCGGTTTCGTGATTGCAATTTTTTTAAATTGTGATTTTTGTAAGCTGTCCTGGAAAACCTTTTTTTTTTTAGAGTGGGATATATATTTGAAAATAAAAGAAAATATGCATATGAGGAAGAAGAAGGCAACCATTTTTATTTACAGTAGCTACAAAGACTTTCAGGTAGAAATT
The DNA here is from genome assembly GCA_032468095.1 of Pareas carinatus. Taxonomy (NCBI): domain Eukaryota; kingdom Metazoa; phylum Chordata; class Lepidosauria; order Squamata; family Pareidae; genus Pareas; species Pareas carinatus. The sequence goes on along the minus strand of JANHFO010001352.1, from coordinate 110,690 downwards.
CGTTATTTCTACATGTATTTGATCCATTAAGGCAAATACAGTCTACTGCAGAGGTCTCCAACCTTGGTCCCTCTAAGGCTTGTGGTTTTCAACTCCCAGAATTCCTCAGCCAACATAGTTGGC
>JANHFO010001352.1:54879-67110 GCA_032468095.1 Pareas carinatus | reverse complement strand
AGACAGACAGACAGACAGACAGACAGACAGACAGACAGACAGACAGACAGACAGACAGACAGACAGACAGACAATATTTACTCATGGTATCCATTTATATTTATTTTTAGAAAATCTGGTGTCTTTCAGATCCTTAGACTGGAAAGTTTGAATTACTAGCTTTAGTACTTCTATACTACTAAATTACTGCACACCTAGTTAAATCATGCTACATCATGAAGCTCCATAAGGAAAAATTCAAACTACATTTAAATTAATGAAGACCAAATCTAGTGATGTGAGAAATGAAATTTCATGAAGATTCAATAATGATGATCATATGTCATATTCTGTAAAACTCTTCTTCACCCTGGTGCTATCCAGATGAACTATTACATATTCAAGTATCCCAGCCATTGGAGTGAGGAAGGATACCCTTTTTGATTGTCTATATTTCTGGGCCAAAAACCACCATGAGACAGACCTGTAAGTCTTTTATTTAATAAAATTGCTTTATAATACATCTCCTTACTTGAAGGACTTGCCTAAAGATAAATAAATCTTGTTCTTTCATTCTCAACTACCGTACAGCAGTTCAAAGTTTATGGTCTCACAAAGAAGGAAAAAATACCAGGATGGCAAAAGGAATACGCATCCTACTAATAGATAATCTGACAGCTAGTAGCAAGAAAAGTTCTGAGTACATAAGAAAATGTTTGATTCCTTTAGTTTTCAGAGAGGGTAAATTTCTAATGTATCTCTATTTAAATTTATTCCAAAGCTCATTTGGAACTGATTGCTTTTCTGAAGCTTAGATTAAAACTTCTACAAAACTGAAGAGATATGAAGACATGTTTAGATGATATCTTCTTGGCTTCCACGTGACTAAAGGGATAGGCTCTCATTTCTTCAGTCACAGTTTGCATATATTTTGGTCTTACACAAGATGGGCTACAATTCATAAAGAAGCAATTTCATAATTTATAACAGTGGTATTTTCCATCAAGTGAGGTCCTTTCTCCAAAAACAGCCTTTCTGTCAGCATCTTCTGGATCCCAGTTATCGCTTTCCTTCTGGCACATAATCCTAACGGAGAAAAACAAAGCAATATAAGTTATACAAAACAGAATTCGAGAGAGACTGATTTTAAAAATGGAACTTCACATTTGTTCTCGCAATAACAAGACACTTAATATTTGCAAGTGAAAGAAAACATTTATGTATTTATTTATTTATTTATTAAATTTTTATGCTCCCCATATCCATTAAAAGGTGACTGGGCATATGCATGCTTCATTTGTTTTGACACTGACTTTTCAGCACAAAAGTCCTAATCTCATCAATGCAGGTTTTGAATAGAACAGAAATTTCCATTTGGCATATTTAGCTGCCATCAGCCCCTGACTATAAATAAACTGGAAATGAAAGTGGAGAACTTGAATACTAAAAGTTACTTGTCTGCTGCTGAAGGCTTATAAAGTAAAATGATTAATGAGCAACAGAATGGCTGGGAAGAGAATATCTCATCCTTTTCCTTAGTCATTGATTTCCCCTGAAACTCTTTCTCTGAAGCTCATTTCCCTCTGATTTAGTGCCAAATCTGAAAACAAGCTTTATCAGGAGGAAAACAAGAAAACTGGGAGAAATCAGCTACAGAGAGGTGGGCATCACCTACCCTTCACATCCATTCCTTCTGCTGTTGCTACTTCATCTTTGTTTTATATACATTTAGCATTTTCTGACTTCTACTAGATGGTTCTTGCCAACATAGCATTTGCATATGAATTCAATTTCATAAACCTCACAGCACTGTGATAAATGACACTTTCCATCACATGGGGGCTTCAGAGGGAAAAAATCCACCACCACAGTGGTGCGGCTACATGGATTTTATAAAAAGACGTCAATTAATTGGTATCATATGAGGAGTGTGTGTTTTAAGTCACATGGCAGAAAACATATTAGCCTCTCTCAAATGATTTACAGTATTTTGATCTTGATTAGGCTACTGAGAGCTTACTCCTGAGTAAAACAATTGTCTGACACAGTTAATAATTTCGGTTTTTATGCTCATCACATATGATTCTGGGCTGTTTACAAGGATTAAACATAAAAAATATCATCAATTGGAACAGTGATTTTTTTAAAAATGATCCTGTCAGCAGAAATAAAACAAACAATTCAACAACAATTTCAGACTTAGTGGTAGCATAGCACCCCAGGCCATTGCAAAAAAGGCCAATGGCATACAATGATCACTCTATGAGAAAAACCATTTTCATAATTCATTGTTCGTTGTATGAAAGTTTATAAGTACTATTAATGTGGAATCATGTATATTTCACATGGGAAGCAAAAGCTTCAGAAAATCTGTTCTGCCTCACAATTTCAGATTATAGGCTGTAGTTTGTTTCTTACATGCTTGCGTATAACATTTAAAAATTACTGAGTGGCCTCTAATCCAATGCTCACTGCATTCAGGACTCATGTGGAATTCTTGGTGCTCTCTGAGCTTCACTGTTTGCTTGCAGACATTTCATCACCCAATCAGGTAACTTCATTTGCTCACTGAGTGAGTGGGGTTTGCTCACTGTTTATATACAATAGCTTGCCCTGCCAGTGATGGTGGGCATGTGGTTTTCTCTTGATAGTTGGGCCATATTGTTTTCTGCTTGTTTGTTTGGTATTAATTCCTGCTTTTCTGGGTGTTGACTGCTGGAAAGGATGTATTCTGATCTTAAATTTTTTATTTGCTCTTTTGATTGGTGTGTAAATATTATGTGTTGGTATGTATTGATTGATGGATGATTTGTCATTCATTTGTCATGCTTCTAGTAATTCCCTAGCATTTTTGGATTTAGCTTTGTCTAGGATGAGGGTGTCAGATAGTGGCTCGCAGGCCAGCCATGGAGGCGAGCAGTGTGCTCCCTGGATACGGAGGGGTGGGTAGGGGGGGTGGGGACCGTGAGGGACTGGGGGGTCATGGGGGTTTGGTGGAGGTCACGGCAGGGCTGCAGGGGGGTTGATATGGGCCTGAGGGGAGGGCAGCCCACAGCGGCAATGGCAGTGGCCTTCAGTGAAATTGGGTTTGACACCCTTGGTCTAGGATGCTCAAAGTTTCCCAGTTGAAACTGTGGTTGAGTCTGCCCACCTGTTGTGAAATTAAGGAGTTTTCATCGTATCTTCGGATGTCTAGTTGGTGTTCATGGATGCACTCTACTAGTCTTCTTCCTGCTTTATGCTGTTACAGTCCTTATCCTGTTTTCCCTGCCTCCTTAAAATATTTCACTTAAAATATTTTGGAGGGCTTTGGTTGGTTTAGGTGCTATGATGATGCCACTTAATTATAATAGTGTGTTGTTTGTTTCTGAGATGTATGTCAGTGTTATCCTTTTCATAGCTCATGTTGGTTGTGTTGTAGTGGGTCAGACACTTTTTGATAAAATTATATAGGTGTCCATTTTGTTTGAAAATGTTGCATAAGTTGTCTGTTTCCTTCCAGTATTCTGGGTTGCTGCAGTGCATTTATCCTTGTCCGAATTATGCTCTTACCTAGTTCATCTTCTGGAAAGTCTGGTTGTTACTTTGTTAATGGGAGCCCTGAGTTAACGCAGCTTGTTTTTCAATTAGATTTGTGTTTGTAATTTGGCATCATCTCCCCCTTGACTTATAGCAGTTCATTTAGTGACCGTTCAAAGTTACAATAGCACTGAAAAAAGTGACATGACTGAATTTCACACGTATGACTTTTCCAGCATCCGTATGGTCACGTGATCAAAATTCAGATACACGTCAAGACATCAGGAGAAAATGTGCAAAATGTGTAAAAACTGTGGCTTCATAATGTCTATAAAATCATACAGTTTAATAAAGGTGGAAGAAAGACTCAAACTTGAATGAGTCATGTGGGTATTTCGATGATGGATGGACTTGAAACCACAGTGACAAAAGACTATGCCAAGAACAATGTGAATAATGTAAAAATGTATGTAAGGTAATGTTGTTGCTTTTAATCTGTAATTAATAAAGATTTTTTTAAATAAATAAAAAAAATTAGATGCTTGGCAACTGACTCACTTATGACAGTCATAGGGGGTCATGTGACAAGCAAAGTAAATGGGGAAGCCAGATTCATTTAACAACCGTGTGACTAACTTAACAGCTGGAGGGATTCACTTAACAAATGTGGCAAGAAAGGTTGTAAAATGGAGGCAAAGCTCACTTAACAAATGTTTCACTTAGCAACAGAAATCATGTGCTCAATTGTGTTCGTGAGTTGAGGACTACTTGGACAACATTCAGTGTGTTGTTTTCTTCATCACTTGTGAATGCTGCTTCCCTGAAGAGATTGTTGATTGTTGCATATGCATTTTCTAGCTGTTCCTTTTTTTCTGACAAAAGTGCCCTCTACATACTACGTTCATTCTTTTTGGTTGTATGTGTACTGTATGTGTACTGTAGGGTATTAGCCGTGAGTTTTGATATATATTTTCTTCTACTGGAGTCAGGAGTCAATTAAAAGAAAATAAAACTCAATGCCACATTCTATCGGCATGGGAAATGTGTATGCCAATCATGGAATTCTAAAACAGGATCAGATATCTATCACTGGCTGTTATTTGTAAAATGTTTTCTCACAATTCCTTGCCTCTTTTTTAAAAAGTTCATGTGAAAAAATCCTTTAGAAAAAAAATTATCCTGAATAGATGCATACTGTTTCTTGTCTGATAGGTTAAAAGAATGCCTCTCACCTCAATTTGGAAGCCCAGTAATATAGTTGTGTGAAAAACTCCACAAATGTAAATCTAAAGAAGTGTGGGAATCGATCCCTTTGCTCCATTTCAAACAACTTGCAGGAGCCAAAGGCTATTTAAAGCATGCTGATGTGTGCATAAGACTTGTTCAAATCCATTAATATTTAAAATGTGTTTTCAGGTTTTGACATGACAGTAAGTCATCTCATTTATCAGTTGAGAGAAAAGAAAGTGAGGGTGACGTTAATCTCAGATGAAACTGGGTTAAAGCAACACAAAACCAAATACACAAACCTTCAGCCTGAAATTAAGCAAAGATGAAAAGTAGAGTCAAAGAAAGTAGAAAACCAAGAGAGATTATTTTGTCTAAATAGCAATCCCGGGCAACACTGGCTGTGTTGTTCCCCTAGAAACATTTGATCAAAAAGAAATGAGGCTTTGGTCCAAGATGCCAACACCAAATGCCTGGGCAAAAACCACGTGGTTCCGGCTGGCACTTCCGTTCTGTTGCTTGGCAACTGCATGTGCATGACCAAAGATGATCAACAGAAGGCCAGAGGGAAGAGGGGCTACTCAGCTCCTGGACTCAGTCAAACAAAACTTGAGAGAGAAAGCTGCTTTAGGAAAGGGGGTGGTGGAAAAGGAAATTAGATTGGACAAATTACCCTCGTACACACCCGTTTGCAGGCTAAACAAGTGGGCTCTGTTGCTTCTTGAGTGGCTTACAAGTGGTACATTCTAGCATCTTGACAACGTTCAACTAGCATGAGGCCCTGGTCCAAAAATTGACACTTTGCTGCAGTCATGATTGCCGAAAAATAATCATATGACAGAATTTAAGATGCTGGGGGAGAAAAGAATCTTCTTTGTCTGTCTGTCTGTCTGTCTGTCTGTCTGTCTCTATCGATCTCTCCCTCCCACCCTCCTCCTCCTCCTCTTCCTCCTCCTCCTCCTATAGGTAAAGATTTCTTTGAGTTGAGTTCCATTCCTGATCACCACATGATGAGACATCCATGTGGGTTTCTTGGTACAGTCCTTCCAGGTCAACTGGACTTTCTTGCTTTTGTTTTCCTTTGAAAATGTTTCATTTTTCATGAGAAGTGAAACTTTTTCAAGTGGGAAAAAACCCCAGTCAGTTGCCTTTTGGGGGAAAAAAAAGCACCTTTGGGACAACCATGCCCTGGGTGATTGAGACTCTCCATAGACATTTAGTTCTTCCAGGTGTTTCTGCAACTTGGGGGAGGGGCAGTTTTTGTCATTAGGTTGGTGAGATGGCTTAGGACTCTGTCACAAATATCAAACACTTGAAGCAATTGATTCAACAAACTTTTTGCATAGTTTTGCTCTTTATTCCATTACGCATAACTAGTTGGGCTAGTGAAATAAAAGATGTCAGCTTTTGGTTTATAGTAAGATATGGGGCCTGCTTGGAAAAAAAAGAGTGTCAAAATCCACCATTTTTATTAGTTTAAAAGAGCTACTGGACAAAAAGTATGATCCCCAGTTGTGTGGGAGAAGTTGTTACATCCTTTCTAAAACATAAGTAGTAAACCTTATGATGTATTAAAAATCAGTGTATCTTTTTGTATCTCCTATCAGAAGATAATGCAGATACCTATCCTAAAGGATAGTACAAAGCATATGAGAAGAGTCTGAAAAAAGTGACTCATGAGTGACTTTCACACAACCAGTGCAGCATCCCCATCACCATGTGATTAATATTCAAACACTGAGCAACAGGGGTGTGTTTATTGACAGTCGCACTATTCCAGGATCATGTGACCATTATTTGTAATCTTCCCAGCTTGCGTTCAACAAGCAGTCAATGAGGGAATCCAGATTCACTTAAGAACTGCATGATTCACTTAACAAATGTGGCAAGAAGGTCATAAAATGGGACGCAACCGTCTTGCTCAGCAATGGAAATTTTATGGGCTAGGTTGTGGTTGTACCTGTAAGCCACTAATCTGGTAAGGGCTGATACCTGCAAAGTGAAATCCTGACTGACCCCAAAAGGTTCTGGGTTGACTTGGACCACTCACCATCTGCCAGCCTAAGTTACCACAAGAAAGGGCAGAGAAAGAAAAATAGGGATATGAGAGCAATAAAGTCTATTGATATCCTAGCTCTGCTCTCCTTCGATGCAACCCTTCATTATATGCCTCATCACCACAAGCTGCAGCAAAGGCCATTAGCTAGATTGTCTTGATAATGAATGAGGAGACAAACCTGCGGAGGAAAAGTCCTTAATGAGCTATTTACCATTATGACAATTCAGCTGCAATCAGAGTCCATAAAATCAAGATATCTCAGTCTGCATGGAAAACTGTTGCTCTGTTATCTGATCACCCAGATGGGTTGCTTTTTTTTCCTTTGCATCTGAAGGAATGTTGCCATAAAAGATCAAAGCTATTTCTTGAAATGCCTCACCTAGATCTAATCTTGAGGGCCCGACAGACTTCCTGAGGGTAAACAGGTATGGCAATCATCTTGCCAAAGGATTGGTTTCCCCCTTTCAAGAGGAAAGCAGGTGATGTAATGAGCTATCATCTCAAATTGGGTTCCAACTGATCAGAAGACAGGAACTGGGATAGGAATGCTCTCAGGCTCTCCTAGAACTCAGCCTAAAAATATGAGATTTTATATCTGCTGCAGAAATATTAATGCATTTTTGATCCTTAACCCCAACATTTAACTTGCCTCATGCCAATACAGAGACAAATTTACTGAAAGCATAGAAATTTCACAATTTGTACAAGGGTTTTCTGACTATAGCCGTTATTGTTGCTGTTAAATTTTTATATCACCTTTTGGATATATTTGGGTCAACACAAAGCAGTGAACATATCTAATGCCTTTCTTCAACCTCCCCCACAACAACAACCCTGTGAGGTAAGTTGAGTTGAGACTGACAAGGCCAGCATCTTAACCACTATACCAAACTGGCTTTCCATAATCTGTGTAGCCATAATCAAACCATGAGAAGATATTAATATCCATAGTGGAAGTGACTGTGTATCTCTACCAATGCTGTAAATTTAGTTACAGCTTTGACCTGCAGCGTATCTTCACTTTCAGGTGTCCATAATGTGTACCTGTGTACTATTTGTATACCATAATTTGTACTGGTGTGCCATTCTCTATAACAGTTATTTCCTTTTCCCCCTTCCCAAGTGGTACTTAGGAAGGAAAGAAAAATTGTTTCTTGCCATAGTTGCTAGTTAACAGCTTGAAAAACACTATTCAAGAACTAAAAATATGCTTACAGAATGTCTTCATTCTTCTGGGTGGGGGAATGAACACAGAAAAATAATTCCATGCATCACTGAATCAAACTGCATTAAATGGAATCTATATGGTTTTCTAATGTTCAGCAGAAAAGCAATAGCAACAGGCCTGCAATGTCCCTAGGCTGGAGCTGAAGGACAAAAAAGGGAGTAGTCAGTCCCTTCAGTACTCAGAAAAAGCCAGATGTCTCATAAAAAACCTGATAGATCCCCTGGTGCAAGCTGACAAAGAGAGGAAGAACCCATGGGTCAGTGGCCAAGACATTAGCCTAACATGTAATCCAGAGGGTATGTCTCACTGATGAAAGCAAATAAGCTGGAAATGGCCATATGAGATTCCCTTTCTTTCTTTGCTTGCTTGCTTGCTTGTAAAACCTCTTACTGTAATAAACATGGTTTTCTTTACCCTGTCTTTTTCTTTCATATGCAACTCAAGGTGGAGAACATACTCAATACTCCTTCCTCCTCCTATTTTCCCCACAATAATTATCACATGAGGTGGACTGGGCTGAGTGTGTGTGTGTGTGACTGGCTCAAGGTCATTTCATGCATAAGGTGACTCTAGAACACATCACCTTTTGACTTCCAGGTCAGCACCTTGACCACTACACCAAATGGCTCTCTTTTTTTGATTGGATGCAGTAGAAATCTCCTATATGTATATACAGAAGACCTGGCTTTTCCAAGGAATGAAATCAGAAACAGTTGAAGCTAAAAAGTTGAATGGTATATCAGTGTGGAGATAGAATTTGGCTTTCGCTCATAGCAGCAAGAAGAAAACCAAACTATGCATGATTTGGTCTTCTTATAGCACTGTGCCCAAATTCAGTGACAGGTCAAATTGTAGTGTATGACAGGCAGGAGTGACAAATAGCTCATTCTTGTTCGACACACATTTCAGAAGTCACACAGGAAAGAGCATTCTGTGACTGGCAGAAGAATACTGTGCAGAATTAAATTCAGTTTGAGGTGAGCTGCATTAGAAAAGTGATCTTCATCTCTTGACAGAGCACAACAGTTTACTTGATCTACAGATCTTTCACTACAGCAGGGGATTTTGCTGTTCACTAGTATCTTAGAACTGCACTTACATCCATTCTTTTTACCCTGGTAAATCAGATGTCATTTTCCAAAATCTAAGGCCTCAGAATACACCAAAAATGAACATCAGGTAATGTGTAGTATCCTTCATCAAGACATTAGATTCTCCAAACTCAGTTTTATCAACTCCCAGAAATGTGTAGTGAAGTTGGATGATGCAACCAATGGGCCACCCCTGCAGTAAAACAGGAGGACTCCGGGGTCAAGAATCCTGGCCCTGCAGCCCACACTCACTTCTGCACCAACCACCAAGTCGCAGAGACTCTCTGAGGCCTTCAGAGGAGGAGTTATAAAGTGCTGGCCTCTATACAAGGGCACAAGCTGTAAATGAGCACATTTCACCTCAATCAGCAGGACAGGAAGACAACTTCATCCAGAGAAAACAAGAAAAGACACGAGGATAAAATAATGATGTGTATCTAGATCTATCTGCTTGCCATTAACTTCTCCTTCTCCTCCACCTTCTTCTATTCAGCCAATAAATGCTTAGCAGTGCTGATGCTCTCTCGGCTAATTCATTTGGGGTGTTTTTCTGATTCAGGGGAAGAAGAAAAAAAGAACTTGTCAGGACATGGAATTTTGTTTATCTCCAAAGTTGTGTGGGCTACAAAGCAAAGCAAAGCAGGAAAGGAAATTAATTATTCTGGCAGTTTTAGCCATACAGATATCCCCTGGCAGTTACTAATGCTTAACCCCACCACCCATTCTCTTAATTTTGGCCCTTCAGTTCTGAATGCAACCACTGCACTATTTCCATCCCTTTTAGTAACTCCTTACTGAAATACTCATGCATACATGTGTCAGAGGAGAACTTCACTTTAATGCACAGATGCCATTTGCTTGGCACTCTATTTCTAAGTTTGCTTGTAGTGTGGCAAATGCATTAATTATGGATGTAACAGAAATGAACATGTAGATGCATACAGAACACAGCTCTTTTTTAAAGTTGTGTTCAAGCAATAAGAAGAGAGTGAGGGGGAGGGAGGGAGGAAAACAGACAGGCTAAGGTTATTTTCAAAAGGTACAGGAATGTGATATAATAAGACATTGTTTGATGGCCTCGATATTTGAAAATCGATGCTATATCTTTACGTTTGAAATGCCCCCAGTAAAATACATTCTTATTCTAAATGGTTGGCATTGTGATGCTACAATGAAATCAAGTACATAGGTATTCAAAGTAATTCTCCACTTCCATTTGGAACTCTATTTTGAGAATCCTGCTGCTTCAGAGTAGAAAAACTGAAACACACCAAAACACCCTGATATCTGAAGAGGAGCTGTCAGACTTTGTGCAAAATAAAGGAAATCTACCAATTTTCTCTGTGTGGACAAGAGTCTGGGTCTGAATTGGCTTCATTGGCGTGATGGAATGGAACATTCCAACAGGACAAGAAGTTTATTTATTTTTATTTATTTATTTATTTTAGTCAAGCATATAGAACAAGTTCGCAAACTCTGGGAAAGTGCCGCTGCCAGTTTGGAATTAAAATCTCAGATAAGTCATTATTGCATAAATGCCTAATAGAATAGTTTCTCCAGAAGGCAGAAACTTAAAAAGGAGAAAACTCAGGCTGAAGGGAAGGGCGGATCAGTTACTGGATTCAAAGGTACATGTTTGGAGAAGTTAATGAATCAAGGAGTTGAGTAAATCTAGACTAGCTTCCCCCAATTTCATGGCTACAGCTTTTGTGGATTACAAATTGTTGAGAGTTTTCTCCCAAAAACCAGGTTAGAAAGGGCTAGCTAGATATTTAGCAGTTTGTTCCACTTTAAGAGTTGCATTAGAAGGAAAACTCACTACTATATCATTTGTTCTGAAAACAGAACCTGATTTTAAAAAGTCAAGTTGAAGACCACAGGAATGTGATCAAAGATACACCTGTTTTTACGAATGTCACATGTGCACCACATTTAAAAATGGGGGGACTTTGATCACACTGCCATGACTGCTGCTTTTTTTAACCATACCCGAAGACATCCCTGATTCAAAAGATTAAAAGGCTAGAAAAGTAATGGAATAGACTACTGAAATCCATGTGTCGATCTGAAATACTGAGTCCATTCTTGGATACAGATTTCCAGTAATTTTTATTAAATAGTAAAATGTTTATACGGTCTATGTTTAGTTAAAAAACTGACCAGAGATATCTCTGGTTGCCATTTAAATATGTTTTTGTTGATTATTTTAATCCTATAGCCAGTAACCAGGACTGCTTGCAGTTCCATGGAATAACAATGCAATGGAGAAAACCATGAACTCTACCATTTTCATTCCCAACTTGGCCAAATCTAGAGGTAGTCAACACAGAAGGTTATGACCATGCTGGGATAAAACAGGTTGTAAACAGGAATAGTAACATGGCCTTCTACAATAGTGTCAGGATTATGCCAATGCCGCGGAAGTGATGGCCCGGTGCCTTGAAGCTGTGCGAGTCTGGATGGGGGGAAACAGACTCAAGCTCAATCCCTCCAAGACTGAGTGGCTGTGGTTTCCGGCGTCCCAATGTAGCCAGCTGACTCCATCCCTGGTTATTGGGGTGAACTTCTGGACACCACAGAGAGGGCTCACAATCTGGGGGTCCTTCTTGATGCATGGCTGTCCCCAAATGACCATCTGGCAGCTGTCGCCAGGGAGGCCTTTTATCAGGTACTCCTGATACGCCAGTTGCGGCCTTTTCTGGATTGGGACTCCCTACAAGCGATCACTCAAGCACTCGTCACTTCCCGCCTGGACTACTGCAATTCTCTATGCATGGGGCTCCCCTTGGGGTGCATCCGAAGATTCCAGGTCGTGCAGAATGCAACCACGCGGAGGATTATGGGAGCCAGTGACTGTGCCCACGTGACCCCCCGTTCTGTGCAAGCTACACTGGCTGCCTGTGGCCTTTCGGGTGCGTTTTAAGGTGTTGGCTTAGGAACTGGATATCTACAGGACCGCATTCTACCAGGAAATACCTCCTACCAACCAACTCGCTCCCACAGAGAGGGCCTCCTCAGGGTGCCGTTGGCCAGACAATGTCGGCTGTCGACCCCCCAGGGGGAGAGCCTTCTCTGTGGCAGCACCCACCCTCTGGAATGACCTCCCCCCAGAAATACGCACCATATCC
>JANHFO010001352.1:42234-54779 GCA_032468095.1 Pareas carinatus | reverse complement strand
TTCCTGCCGGCTGATATTTTGAGCAGCTTCAATGACTTCATCTGCCGTCTTGTAATCCTTCAGCGTCCACTCGTGAATCGCAACTTCACTGTACTGCAAGACTCCAACCTGTGAGGCCAAGAAGAGAAGGAACTCCTTGAGACAATGGCACACTTTTTGGAGCACCAGGGGATGTGGGAGGGCATCAGGCCATGATCCCCCTAAAGACAGCTTGGTCTATGCCAGTGATGGCTAACCTTTCAGACACCGAGCGCCCGGATGAGTCACAACTAATGAGTCGTGGCTCGTGATATCATCGTCTGGCGCCGCTGTTTCTCAGCATGCGCATGGACCTGCGATATCATCACCTGGTGCAGCTACTCCTTTCTGAGCATGTTCAGCTCTGGGGCGATGCTGGGGCGACTTGGCTCACGTGCCAGCAGAGTGGGGCTCTTCGTGTCCACCCTGGCACCCGTGCCATAGGTTCGCCATCACTAGTCTATGCTATATTCCCCAACATGGTCTTTTCCAGAGATGATGGTGTGAGCCAATGAGGGAATCGGAGAAGGTTCTACTCCATCCTCAGGCATGGGAGCTTCCTGGGTGATCGAGCCAGTCTTTCTTGCTTGTTATGGTGGGGGACACGGGAGGAAAGGATGCTGTCATACCTGTCATGAGCTCATGAGCAAAAGGCAGGATGTGTTAGACTAGACGGTAGTGGATGGCCGGCCTGGATTTCTGGAAGGGCTTATAGCTAGCGACCCATGCCTGGATGTCAGCATCCACTTTGGGTCACCACGCGTAACCCCTTGCCAGGGATTTCATACGATTGATGCCTGGGTGACCGCCATGCAAAACTTTTAACACATTGTTTCTCAAAGACCTGGGCAGGACTGCTCTATCTCCCCATAAAAGGGACCCCTCCTAGAGCAGAGAGTTCAGGTTTTCCCACAACTATAACAATAGCACTTAGACTTACATACTACTTCACAGTGCTTTACATTCATCTCTAAGTGGTTTACAGAGTCAGCCTATTGCCCCCAATAATCTGCGTCCTCATTTTACCAACCTTGGAAGGATGAAAGGATGAATCGACCTTGAGCCGGTCAGAATTGAACTGCTGGCAGTTGGCAGAATTAGCCTGCAATTCTGTATTCTAACCACCATGCCATCATGGCTCAACCAGCAGGTGAGGTGAGATGGACTGAGTGAGTGACTGGTCCAAGGTCACACAGCCCATTTTCATGCCTAAACTGGAATTAGAACTCATGGTCTCCTGCATTCTAGGCCATCAGCTTAACCAGCCAGCTATAGTAGGGTTATCATCATCATCATCATTATGTTACCCCGCCTGTACAGGCAGTCAAAACTGTATCATAGAAAAAATGTTGAGAGAGGGGGCGTGATTCAGGCTGACATTAATAACTAGCATCAGATTCAGCTTTCCAAAATACCCTCTGCAAAAGTTAATTTTAATATAACTCTACTGACATAACAGTTTTGCCATGAAGCATACCTCTTGAATAAATCATGTTGAAAACTGGTTTACTGATTACAGATTTCCTTCAATTTAATTGCCACCTGCACCTCCTAGTGTTCAATAATGATTTGGGAAGCAAGGGGGAGGGTTAAACTTTGGTGAAAAGGAAAATAAGCAGATATTTTACTTCTGAGATAAAGATATAATATTTCTGCATTTATTACCGCTTTTTGCTGGTAACTAGTTAATAAATAACCACGTTCCAGACAGGTGCTGTCTGCTAAGCTGTAGCACTTCTTGTTTAGATGAAAGTTGAGTCATTTCCTTTTATGTTGGCAAATGAAAGATGTGTCACAGAAAGAACAGATCCTTTTACAATGAAAGGAAACAATAACTTTTTCACACATTCATCCAGCATTTCCAAGTAGAAATTTTATACGGATTAGTTAACAGAAATGCAATGCAATGATGCTTGATGCCATATAGGAAATCGGAAATTGTTTAACAGAATAAAAGAAGTCATCTGAAATTGTTCTCCAGTTAGTGTTTTTATCATACATTGTAGATCCATATATAGGAATCTACTATAATGATTGCGGCTGCTTTTATATTTTATTTATTTATTTATTTATTTCGATTTATATACCATCCTCCTCCCGAAGAACCCAGGGGGTGATATTTGCACAGACTTTACCCTTGTGTGATTTTGTCAACTTGGATGTCATAGATTTATATATCATTCACCTGATAAGTAAATGCCCCTTGCACACATGTAGACATGGAAAATCCATTAAAAGGCTGATCTTATATTTGACAGGAATTTAAGTCTGAAATAGGCATCCTGATTTCTTTCTCACAGACAGTTGCAGTTTTGAATTGTTATTATAAGTAAAAAAAAATCTCTTTAACCAGGGATGTAATATAATTGTATCACAAGCTTCTTTGAGACTGGATTAATACTTTACCCCAAAGGAATTTATAGTAAAATGAATGCTAGCCACCAGTCAAGTCCATCTAGCATTAATCCTACATACCAGAGAAATCTGCTGAAGGGGAGGGGAAAGTGCTTTATTTATTTATTTTTACAAAACACAAGGTCACTAAGCCATCTCTTTCAGCTTGTTTCCACTTCTAAAAAAGCTAGCACGCTATCAGCAACACTGGCCTATTTACAAAGTTTTCTTATATTTTCCCTTGTGCTTCCTGGAATGACTTTGTAACATTCAACTTTGTAATTCCAAGTATTATCAAGGTAAAAGGAGTAATACTTTTTGCAAACAACACAGTCCTGCTGTTAGCATATTGGGCTTTTTTTTCTTTTTAAAAAAACCCAAATATGATAGAAGGCAATCTCCTTTAGCCTTGCATTTTAAAAAAGAAAGTGCAATGCCTATCTGTCCCCATTAGGCCTTGTGAACAAACATTAGTTTGGATTTAAAACATTTCTACTAAGAAAATGCCATAATGAATTTCCCAGGCAGAGCAAGCATTAGAGCAACCCAAACAAACTGAATTATTCCTTCATGCACATCTTTCCTTCAAATCCAGTAATGTGAAAGAATAAAGGCAAAAATATTCAGCTTAACAGAGATCTCAACAGCAAGGTGATGTTTGACAATAATCAACTGGAAATCCACTACCACCCCTTCAGCAGAAAATTCAGCAGGAATGGATCTCCCTGAATATTCAGATCAAGGCCTCATCTGCCTATCAGTTGCTCCTTAGTCTGACAGCGATAAATGAATCAAGCACCTGTCCACTTTTTTTGCAAACTTGTTCACTTCCCACACAATAGGAAAAGTACTCTTGAGGTTCAAATTGAACCTCATTTGGCTGCAACCATCGCAGACTGTATTTTGCCTTTGCTTTATTTGTTAGGAAGATGCTGTTGTGAACTGAAAAAAGATAATTACCTTCTGCACAACACATAACAGGTTAACTCAGATCAGAATTCTCTTCTCAGCTATAGCCTTGCCTACACACTGTGCTTAAGAAGCATATCCTTTCTTCAAACAGCCTATGTGTCATATCTGAACTGACATGCTGGTGAAAGAATGAAGAAAATCCCCTTCTCTTTGACTTCTAAAACAAGATAATAAACACCAAGGTGATGTTAACTCCATCTAAACCACATTGCTTCAGGAGGCAACTGGATTTCTTCACTGTAGTTTCTTCCCCAATTCAAGGAATGGTGAGGTCTAACTGGTTAGCTGACAGAAGTGTTAGTTTTAAATTACTCCCCCCTCCATCCGCTGTCAGTTTTTAACCATTCTACAATCCTGTCCAACATCAAGGTTCTTTCTTAGCCTCCAGATGATACCAAGGCAAACTCTCACACATGGCTCTCAGTCTTTTAAAAACACTTTAAGAGAAGGTTTTATTCAATTTCAACCTGTTTTTATTCCATTCATATTTCCTCAGAAAGAACCCATTTAAATGGCTGCAGGACTCCAGCCATCTCTCTGGTCATATTATGTCATCTCTCTGGTCTCGGCATGTGCTCTTTATGTCTGTTTATTTGATTTGCTCTTTACCATTCATTTCAGATTTTCTTGGTTGGTACTCAAACAGCTTGCCAGGAGACATTGCTCTGAAGTCAGGACTAGCGAATTCTGTATAAGCTGTCACTCAGGCCAGCTGACCCTAACCTTATCAAAACAGAAGCCACATAAGGTAATGACCACTTCTATTGAGCGTGAGTATGTAGGAATCCCAGTTTAGCAATAGCACTTAGATATACATATTACTTCATAGTGCTTTACAGCCCTCTCTAAGCAGTTTACAGAGTCAGCAATTGGCCCCAACAATTTGGGTCCTCATTTTACCAACCTTGGAAAGATGGAAGGCTGAGCCAACCTTGAGCCGGTGAGGATCGAACTGCCATCAGCTGACTGTCAGCAGGCGTAGCCTACTGTACTGCATTCTAACCACTGTGCCACCACGGTTCATGGTTTGGATGACACGTGTCAAGTAAATCCACCTAAGGACAGCAACCTTTCCATCTTCTTGTTATTACAACAGTATGGAAAACACATCACCACTTGGGTTCTTGAGATACTTAATCCTAAATCGAAGTTAAATGAACATAATTACTGCTCACATAACATGCTGTTCTCAAATAGCAATATGGCTTAAAATGATGGTCTGATTGACATCACGTGTTAAAACAACCCTTTTTTTTCAGTCTAGAACATTACAAAAATCCAAACCACTACTTGATGCCAAATATGGACCTACTACAGGATTTGAGTATGAAATCAATCCACAGTCTTATTTCAAACTCTCAGCTTTGATTCTGACTTATATCAGTTATAAGTTTAATGAAGCTGCCAAGTCCTCAGTTTCACAGGAACCCATGATATGGCTACATCTGTAGTTCATTTATTTGCCATTGTCTGAGAATATCCAGGACTGAATCAAAGGCAATGTAAATTACTAGAGTTTCTCTATTTCAAATATATCTAGTGTCTACTGGAATTAGAAGTCAAAAGTAAAAGAATACTGTAAATAATCAATTCAGACATCAGTACCCAATCATAATTAGCCATGACTACTATGTCATCTTGTATCTTATCTGGAAAATCCCCCCAAACAATCATCAACCTGGACAGTTTCACACTATGTGCCAATCTGCTTGACTCCTCATGCCAATGAGGGAGCCTTTCTTATCCTGGGGCTGTGCAAAATGTAGGTGGTTTGTAATGTATCAACACAAGCTGAGAAGGCCGGTGTGACTCACCGATTTCTCTCTGTCTATAGCTATCTGGAAACCATCACAGTGGTAAAGTTTATTTATCTGTTATTTGTTTTATTTATTAAATCTGTTTGCCACCCAGATCATCGTTTGTTATGTTTGACTTGAAAGAGAAATTTATGAGAAGCATTGAAACTGGGTGGAGTTTTAACTATTCCTGTTCCCTCAAACTTACCAGTGTTTTGGTGGGGTCAGATTAATTCTATTTTAACTCAACAATTATTCCAAATCCTAGAAATGAATGTCAAAAATGGTGGTGACAGATATAAATGACCTGCTGAGACTATATATTCCTCAAACAATGTTAGATGCTTTAGATATGAATAATAAATACAATGTACTTAATAATTTGGGGAGTCCAGATGTACGATTATCAAAATTGCATTGATGGCATGTCAATTAACTCAGAGAACTGGATATTCAGAATAAGTCATAATAGTGTATGAGATAAACCAGTTTTGCAAACTACAGGATAAAAATAAATCTTCAGATTATTATCTGAAGATAATGTTATTTAATTCATAGAATTTGCAACTAAAGACATCTCATGCCTGAGGATTAGAAAAAAATCTTCCTGCATCTGAATGTATCACACATTACTCTTAGTGCTTTAGGGGGCTTGCCAAGAGCTGCATTCTAATAAGATTAAAACAAAAGTGGAATTTTATTAAATAGCATGTAAATGCAATTAATTTAAACAATGAGAATAATAGAACTGGATGGTATCACTGACATCATTGAATCCAATTTCTGGTCATAAACCATCATATGTAGATAGCTATCTAGCTGTATTTGAACATATTAAAAAAATGTCCACCATCTCTCTGGATAATTGGTTTCATTGTCTAAAGTTCTCTTACTGTTGGGAAGTTGCTTTTAACAGTCAATTGTTATCTGCCTTCCTATAACTTAAATCCATGTCATACCTTCTAAAATGAGATAGAACAGGATTTGACCTTCTATCTAACATCTTTTCTGGTAATCAAATAGCGTTATCATATGTCCTGCATCAGCCTTTTCTCCTCTAGACCAAATATACCCAACACAGATCTTTGGAACAACGAAAACTCACAAATACCCTAATTATAGTAGTTAATCTAATTTTATATAATACTGGAATGCATTGCAGAAACATGGAAAATGGAATTCTGATATATTTTTGAGAAGCACATTTATTTGTCTGGTAATGTCTTCAAAAATTTCAGTAGCAGTTGACACATAATCCAATAGATTATGAATACAAGTCAAAGCACTAAATATTAGAGCTTTCAAATGACCCTGAGATAATGGAAGAACCTTTAATTCAGTCGTCTCCAGGGCATTCCATTCATGTTAGAATAAACCATCATACATAACCAGCATAGTCAATTTGACCACAATATTAAAACAAAATTGGAAGGTTGAAAGAGGCCATTTAGATCATTATTTTCAACCACCTATTCAATGGAAGAACCCAACTTAAGACATCCAAGTCAGATGGCTATCTACTCTAGTCTCCATTTAAGCACATCCAACAAAAGAAAGCCCATCGTTTTGATTAGTGACTTCTACTTTTGAATTGTTCTTACTAAGTTTTTCTTTCTAACTTTCAGTCAGAATTTAACTTCTTGTAAGTTAAATCCCTTGTTTTGCACTCTGGAATGAAAGAAAACACATTTTAAACCTTCTGCGATAGATCATGTTTTTAGGATATGTGAAGAGCTGTCATATCCTCCATTGATTGTCTTTTTTCAAGGTAAAACATATCCAGATTCTTCAGTCTTTTTTAATAGAATTGGGTTTTTCTTGTTTTTTCTGAATTTGTCGTGATTTCCTGACTTGAGCAAGCAAAGGAGTTTTTCAACAGAGGTCACTTTCTTTTTCATCTTTTTCTTTCAGTTTTCACCCAGAGAGGCAGTTTCTGCAAGCTTGCAATCAGAGCAAGCAAATAGGAGAACTTTACATAAGAGTTTGGCTCAATGAATTGAAAGGAAAGACTCCAAACATCACAAAGATGAAGGAGCATCATTGTGACCAGTAGGGTGGGTGCAATATTAATCTTTTTCCTCTGAAGAAAATTTCAAATAGAAAAATTGCAAGGGCAATCTTGTTTTCTTATGGGTGGAAAACTCAAGGAGGGAGCAAGAGTTCCTATACAAAAATGCACCAGAGAAAGCTGAATCTGGCCACAAAAAACAGAGATGTGAGAAGAATACTAAAAGACAATGGGAAAAAATTCCTTCGGCAGAAGCAAACATGTGGAAGCGGTCGATACAAAGAATAACTGACAGTCACTTGAGCAAAGTATGGCATGGAGCATTCTAAAGCAGGGGTCCCCAACCCCTGGTCTGGGGACCGGCACCGGTTCGTGGCATGCCAGCAACCGAGCCATGCAAACAAGTTAAGCCCCATTCACAGGAGGCAGGCAGCACACAAAACCACACACCCTCCGGTCCACGGAAAAACCTTTTCCCATGGAACTGGTCCCTTGTGCCCAAAGGGTTTGCATGGTTCTAGAGCACATCTAGTTTACCATACTTTAAAGAACTCTAAAGCAATGACAAATTGGGACAGGTTTAGAGAAGGGCGACCAAGATGATGGAACATGTGGAAACCAAACCCTCTTGAGAGTTTTATGAAGTTTTGAAGTTCTAAACACGCAAACCTCTACATAGTTTAAACAAAATCCCCTCCTTTAAAAAAATCAAAAAAAAAATGGAGCCTCATCATGGCTGACATGAGTTGGAGTGCCCCACTCATTTTGCCTCACTGCCTTACCCTCTACAGCACTTGCTACTTGCAAAAACAGATTGCCCAATTCTAGCTTAGGAAGAGTTATTTAAATCTTCAAGATTTACATGTTTAGGTTTAATAAAGTTGGAGGGAGCTGAAGGTCACACCTGAAACCACAAGTAGCAAAAACAGTTTAATATGCCCTATGCTTGTTTCATGTTGCTTTCTGTTAAGGGAAGAGACTCAAATTCTGATAATGCATAATTGACTATATGGTATGTTGATTACCACTATAATCCTGTGTCCACACATATTCTTTGCAAAACAGGAACATTATTTTTACATCCAGGGCAGCAAGTAACAGTTGCCCAATCAATGTGGTAAATTAGCACATCAAAAGACTGCCTAATTATCACAATGGACTCCAGGAGTGGATTTGGAAGAGAAATTAATTTGTATCCTCTCTGAGATAGGCCCGCAAGTGAGGATTAAAGCCAACTATAGAGACAGGGTGGAGAAAATGTTTCAAAAACAATCCCCACCTTGCATTTGGCCTTTGGAGAGAGGCAAACCTGAACTTTTCCATGCAATGTAAAATACAGTAAAAGAGAATAAAGCCTTTAACTTTGAAACTATTTTTCCTAAACTTTAATAGCAATGCTTCATTATGCATCTCATTTTGCATGCTTTATTGCTTCAAAGAATAAAACAATGTATAATTATTGTTATATATATATTCCATTTCTCCTTAGTACTGCTTTATTTTCTAAACAGGTATACTTTTCCCCCTGTAATACTTATGTTCTAATTTTTGGGAGGAAATTAGAAATTGAATTCTCAACCCATTCTCAGGTTCCATGTGTAAAATCGCACAATAAAATACAAATAACAAGGTAGCACTTCAAAAGGGGGATAGGGAATATTTTAAGCTTCAGAGGTATCAGGCAGGTTGAAATTTCAAAACTGAAAACTATGTGGGTTTGAATAGCCATGGAGTCATATAAGTGAGGACAGCTGCAGAACTGGAACCACCAAAGCTAGCTAATCCTTCTTCTCTTAAAGATACCAATGAGACAGTTCCTCCCTCCCCAGCAAATACACATTTGCTTTTTGCTGTTGTTGTTAAATCTTTTATTAACTTTTCACAAAGTAAGAATTATTTTTTATACCAGTAGCAAAGGAATAAAATAATCATATAAACTTACACTTTCATTTATACACAAACTTAACACTTTAGTATATCATACATTCTTCTATTAACTGAGGCTTCAATTACTATATCACTCACTACAATCTATGGGTCCCAAATCTGGGCTCTCTGTCTCCTTATCTACGTTATGAGTTTTAGTGGCGTTTTAACAACCTTACGTTGATCTCAGTTTATTTCTTATAGTTATTAACAAACCTTTAACTAAACTATATAGCAGATTAACAAACTTTAACTAAACTAGAGGTCTCCAACCTTGGTCCTTTCAAGGCTTGTGGACTTCAACACTCAGAATTCTGGTAATTGAAATCCACAAGCCTTAAAGGGACCAGGATTGGATACCTCTGAACTAAACTATATAGCAGACACACATTTGAAGTGAACAAGAAAGCTCTCACCCCACTTACTAGTTTATGTGAAAATAGATCCTCCATGTAAGGGGAGTTTGCACTGGGTCACTCATTGTGACACAATAGGAATAATATTCAGAACCCTTAAATCTACACCATGGCTTCATGTTCTTTCTAAAACTGCCCCTCCTGATCTCAGGTGACAACAATGGACAGTTCAGGACTGGAATAAGATAAATAAGACAGATTCCTAGAGATCTACTGATGCATAAAATATTAGACTCTCTGCCTTGTACCAGGCTTACGTCTAGGAAACGAATTTGAGGTAACATACCACAGTCTTATGGTCTAGATGAAGAATGGTGATTAAAATGGACGGCCCTTAATAACCATAACCAAACAGATCATGCAGATAGAACAAAATGACTTCCAGGAATGAAGTTACCTTGAAAAATATGGAGCTACTTGAATAGAATCAGATAGGCCATTTCAGAATTAAGGCAAAGATCTTTAAGTGGGGAATGACTAAGACATCACAACTTGACTATGGTGTAAAGAAACAAACAATAACACATATAGTTTGAGAATGTCTCCTCAGGAAATTTCAAGGCACCTGGGATGATCTCATTGCAGCCACACCAGAAACAATTAGATGATTAGCTTCCTTAGATATCGAATTATAACATTTATCCTATTGTAATTCTATAGCGGCATATTATGGTGACTTTTTCATAGTTTTACCTTAGTTTAATATTGTATTTCATATATTATATTGCCTGTGTACCTTTTATATGCATTCATACAGTATATTTGCTGCTGTTTAAGTAAATCTATATTTGTGTTTGTAGGTATAGTGTTTTATTAGTGTTGTGTATCAGTGATTGCTTGATCTCTGTAGATGTCATACACTAAGTAGATAAAAATAAACAGGGGGTCACTGTTTTCAAGGAACGTTTCTATAAATTTCCATTATTGATTCCCTTCGGGGAGAAGGGCGGTATAAAAATTTAATAAAATAAATAAATAAATAAATTTAGACTAGATATCATTTCTTGCATGCTTAAGTGATTAGACATGAAGGCCTAACAGCAATGCAATTAGTCAAGAGGCTTATCCCTCCCATATGCATTATGTATATAACTTCAATGCTTGTATACTAATTGCTAAAGCTCAGATAATTTACATTTCCACAACATGTACATGAAGCTACTGGGAGAGGTCATCTATCATTTTGAGATAAGATTTTATCAGCATGCTTATTACATTCATTTGTATCCTAAAGTAGGTTAGAGATGCTATCCATGCCCTTATTTGGCTTCTGGAAACTGTGATGCACTGTGCTTTATGGGGCAAAATAAGTTTAAACTTAATTCTAGCAAAGTAAAGCTGCTATCTGTAGACACACAATCTGGCTCTGACTCTCATGTTAACTCTGGATCAAGGCCCCCCTAAAAGATAAGGTCTGTAATCTTGGGGGTTCTCCTGGGACTTGCAAAACCTCTGTTTTCAAAAAACTGTGGCAGGTCCAGCTGATGTGACATTTACAACCATTTCAGGACTAGGACGTTCTTACAACAGTGGTTCATGCCCTTTTCACTATGTATTTAGAGTACTGCAACATACAGGCAGACAGGCCGGAAGGAAGGAAGTTGTACATCAGTGAAGCTACAAGAATGGAGATGGATCTGAATGAAGATTGACTGCTCTTATAGAGAATGACATTGATGGATGAATGCAGGGAAATGAAGACATACTGCGGATTTAATGGTAATAAAAGGGCTAAAAAGTATGAATTGTGATTTAGGTTACTTTTTTTTTTAAAGTGCTAATTTTCTTCAAGACTACAATTAAAAGTAAGGAAAAAATTAACCAAAATTAACAAAGGATAAACAAATGTGTGTGTTGTTAGGGAAAGAAATTATAATTTGATCTTAGCTCTCATGAAAAATTGAACCTTTGGAATAACTATTTTTAGAAATGGTAGGAAACTTTCTTCTGGAAACAATGAGTAGAAAACAGAATAACTATTTTTAAGCATTTATTAATGGTAACTTTAAAATTGGTGAAAGTTTACAAAAGGAACATAATTTACTAAAACCAGCTGAATGGCAACATATACAAAAAAGTATGGGAAGAAAGATTAGTTTTCCAACATAATGAATGGAAAGTGGACATAAACAAGGAGGATGTGGAACAAAATGAAGAGTCGTGTTACTGAGTGCTACAGAAATTTGTGGAATTATGCTAATAAGAAATGTGAAAATGGATGTTTGATGCTTGGCAGATGATGAATGAAAGAGGCAGGGAAAGAGAGGATGCAGGATGGAAAAAATATATGGCATAATATAATTAGAAATAGTTGCAAAGGAAATAGTCAAAGAGAACAAGGAATTGTTGAAATTAAATAGGTAGACAAAAATGCAGAATGATCTTGATGAAAATTAAATTAAAATTAAAATTTGACTTGGAAATGGGTGAAGAAGATTAAATGAGGAGCCTCTGATACTTATTGGAATTGAAAATAACAACATGTGACATGATTTGAGTTACAGTGGTAGAATTCTGGATGAAGAATTCTTGACAATTGGAAGAATGCTGTTATTGTCTCCCTGTACAAAAGGAAAGAATGAACATAAATACTACAGAAGGATCACCCAGGGTAGCTGTTTGGCAGTGCATAAATTTTGGGAAATAAAGTTTGGCTTTATGATAGGCCAAGGCTGTGCAAATTATTGTTCTTCAGCAGATCACTGAAAAATGTATGAAAATGAGAACGTTTATTCTACCTTTGTTAATCTAGAGAAACACACGATAACACAGATTTGAATTATGGAATTTTTTTGACCAAGTATAGAGTTGAAGATTGCTTGATGAATGCAATAATAGTAGTATCTGACGGAAACAGAACATGTATTAAAATGCTTTGAACAAATGATTAAATCCTGGGCAAGGAAGGGTGAAATTCCCATCTAGTTATTTAAGTCCGGGGAAAATGGCCACCGGGAAGCAGCCTCCATAGCGTCGGGGCCAGGAGAGACGAGGCTCCAACGGTCTGGTATGTGG
>JANHFO010001352.1:30001-42134 GCA_032468095.1 Pareas carinatus | reverse complement strand
GGAGAAGGGCGGTATATAAATCTAAATAAGTAAGTAAGTAAGTAAGTAAGTAAGTAAGTAAGTAAGTAAGTAAGTAAATAAACAAACAAACAAACAAACAAACATTTGATAATTATATTAGGAATACTTGTGGTAAGATTAGAAGTGTGAAAAAATGCATACATCTATATGCGTATGATGCCTCATTGTTGGCTGAGAACCTGAGTGATATGCAGTGAATGTTAGACAGCGTGATACAAGATATGTGAATCAGAAAATTAATAAAGACTATGGTTTCACAAAAAAAATGAGTGAACAATTTCAAGTTATACATAAATGGAAAAAAAACTAGAGCAAGCAGATAAATTTGCGTTGTTTGCTAGAATGCTTATGTAACCTGTAAAAAAATGTTTAAAAGGACGGAAATTTTGAAAATGCAAACATTAGAATAAAATGGTGGATGGTGCATGGTCTGCTACATTACATTTATTAACAAATGTGTATAGTTACCAAAAGCTACTCTGGGAAGCGCACAATTGGATAGAAATCACAAATATATAAAAAAAAGAGAAAAATAACATAAACATTTACATTAAGAAATAAAAGGTGTAAAAACAAATATACAAACCCATGGCAAATGAAATGAATGTTTGTTGACGGAAGAAAACCTATAGCAGAATATGCATCAGTGCATTTTTCATATCAAGGCAGAAATTGGAGCTGGATATGTCGGGAGAAATGTAAAAGTAAGTATAATAGAATGGGGTATTTCAGAAGTGTTTGTATGAAGCAAGAAGAGATAAGGCCAAGAAAGAATGGATGCCAAATGGATGTGGATTGAATATAAAACTGAGTAACAAGAGGAGGAAAAGTCTATCCAGAGAGACTGAATCAGAATGAGGATCAAATCATACAACAAATACATGAAGAAAAACTGAATAAGACAAGATGAAGGGAAAGTTTGAAGAGCTGTGATGGAATGTAGTTGTTGAGATCCTCTAAAAATAAGAAGACAATTTTCAAGAATAGAAGGCACTATAGGAATGATGTATGATGAGAGCCAGTTTGGTCTAGTGTTTAAGACACGAGGCTAGAAAGTGAGAGACTGTGAGTTCTAATCCTGCTTTAGACATGAAAGCCAGCTGGGTGACTTTGGGCCAGTCACTCTTTCTCAACCCCAATTCCCCTCACAGAGTTGTTGTTGTGGGAAAAATAGGAGGACATTATGCTGGAAATGTTCACCACCTTGCCTTATTTGTAAAAATAATAATGGTGGGATACAAATAAATAAATTAAAAAAGGTATGAAGTAGTATGTAGATGTAATGAAAGCAAAAGTGTTTTTGCATGGGTAAAAAAGTATGGGGTAGTACTGTAGTACTGTGAATGCTATTAGTACAAACTAGTTTTAAGGCTGGGAGTTTGACACAGCCAGAACATTCTCGTGTCAACAAGCCAAAAGTAAAAACAATTTCAAAAAGAGCATATTGAAACATAACAAGCAACTCCTGCTCCTCTATATGGAAACAAATAAAATTCTTTAGCATTCAAAACAAGGATACAAAGCTCGTATGCGTATTTATATCTTTTTTGAAATAAAGGTAACTATGTAATCAGACCTGTCAGCTCAATAAGAACTGAAGGACGGGTTTGTTTGAGATCAGGTACTGTTTCATTGATTGACTTAGTTGCCCATTGTCTGTGTGATATCTTAGTTGAGAAAGAAATTTCCTTCTCTAATCCCCTTATAATAGGTATGAGGAATCTCTGTTTCTATAGACATTTCTAAACCACAAATCACAGCAATTTCAACAAGATTGCCAATCGTGATGGATATTGAGAATTGTACTTCAACATCTGGAGTTCTAGGGCATGGTAACTCAGTGGATACAGATGCTGAGCTTGTCGATCGGAAGGTTGGCAGTTCAGCAGTTCAAATCCCTAGCGCCGCGTAACAGAGTGAGCTCCCATTACTCACCCCAACATCTGTCAAGCTAGCAGTTTGAAAGCAGGTAAAAATGGAAGTAGAAAAACAGGGACACTTTGGTGGGAAGGCAACAGTGCTCCGTGCACCTTTGGTGTTTAGCCATGCCAGCCATATGACCACGGGGACATCTTCGGTCAGCGCTGGCTCTTCGGCTTTGAAATGGAGATGAGCATCGTCCTTAGAATCAGCTACAACTAGCACGCATGTGCAGGGGAAACCTTTACATTTACTTTATCTGGATTGCTACATGCCCATTACCCCTACTATAAAGTTTATAAGGCATATTTCGGTGGGATTATCAGTAACAAAATGGGGTGATCAGGAAGGACAACTTTAGTGTTTGTGTTGTTTTCCTCTTCACACTTGTGTGGCTAATACTGTAAGTAAAAGAATTTACAATGGCACTTAGCTTGAGAAAAGCAAAAACCTTGCTGGAATAATACATTTTTTTACTGGCCTGCTAAAAGCTTGCAATGGTAAAATCTAGGTAGCACAGGTGAACAAGGATAAATCCTCCTGGACATCTGACATACCTCCAATGATGAAAAGGAAGGTTCTGGGAGAAGAAAGAACTGTGTGGAAACTGACATTTCCACATCATCTTCAAGGACAGAAAATACGCTGTAGTCTTCCAGCACAAAAATTGAGAAGTCCTAGATAATTTCTTCAGGAAAGGTCACAGTTGACCAAACAGATGGTATTGGTTAAACTCTTGAGAACGGGAGTCTAAAAATGTTTATCTCATTTGAATGTACAATTTATATATTAAACAGCAGCTGCCAAGCTACAATTTTATGGACATGCTGCTTTTCATATGCTACCTTTATCCTGCCTGCCTGCCTCAAGGTTTTCTACCAAGCTTAATGGCTTACTGGAAGTTCGAACGTGACCTCTCCCTGTCCAAGTCCACTGCAGTATCACAGACAAAATGACTCTAGGAGTTTTTGTTATCTTATGTTACTTGCTGCTGGCAAATAGGCTCAAAGGAAAATGTATCCACTGGGTCCCTTCGGGGAGAAGGGCGGTATAAAAATCGCAATAAATAAAAAATAAATAAATAAAATGTTACGTTTGATCAAACTGACATTCATTGGAACTGAATTAAAGATGTTGTCTTCTGTCAGGTCATCTAGCCACACTATTCACATCTTTGAATTTGTTTTGACTGGTAGTATTTTGGCAGGGTCTCTGTCAATGATTTTGCATCTCCCTTTAAGAGTAACTCTTCTACGTGCAAAGTTTGATTTCTTCTGCTGAATGGGGTGCCTTCCTGGGCTGGGGTGAAAAGTCACAAGGGGCTAACCATGGAAGCTTGCCTTGCTTTCTCCAAGTCTTAGCAGGACAAGCTTCCATTGCCCAAGAGATGGAAGCCAGAAACTTTGGGGAGCAAGATTTGCCTGCTTACCCTTTCAGAGTCTGCTAATTCTGGCCTCTGAATGGCTTCCATCACAGGGGAGCAATGCTTGCCCGTGGGAACTAGATCTTGCCTGGGGGAGTCACATTCCACCTGTGCCCTCCAGGGGTTCCTAATGACACTGATGAGAGCAAGTAGCTTTGACACTTGCATTCAGACACATACAGAAACTGTTTAGAATGCAGACTGACCTCTTAATCCCTCGTGGGTTTCCTCCTCTACAAGTTTGGTGTGGTTTCAACCACAAAACACACACTATGGGAAACAAAGCAAGTAGGACCGGCCCAACAGCCTAATAAGCTGAGACATACTGCAAAGCAGCTGCTCCCGTGCATTTCATTCCAGAGAACAGGCAAAGAATCAATCATTCATATTCAAAACACTTCACTCCATTTGGCCTGTATCAAACATTTGTGAGGCAAAATTGACTCTGGATTAGTTAGGTAAAATTTTGCACTTCCACAGAACCAAGAGAAACATCCACTTGTCCTCCTTACTTTTTGTGTATGCAAAAACCATTTGTAAGAAAGAGAATTTTAATAAGTTGTGAAGGGGAAATTCAACCAAGATGTTATCACTCTTTAAATTATAGATAGTGAAAAATTAATATGGTTTATAAAGCATAAAATACAGATGCTACGAAGGATCAGACGAGAAAGACTAAAACCAAGCATTGTGTAAGAGAACACAGACCAATTTGGTATCCTCCAGGTGTATTTGACCTCAGACAGCAGCCCATTGGTTAAATTCAAGTAAGAGTGATAGACTAACAAGGAAAGAAAGAGAGAAAAAGTTCAACTGATCTAATAGCCTGCATTTTGTAATGCCTGCCTTCCCAGGCTTACAATGAGTTACACAATTAAAATTAATATTATTCAGCTAAAACATACAACAAAATAACATCAGCAATAAAAGTATCATAAAATGAATTTTTTTAAAAAAAAATGAATAAGAATAGAGAAATGAATTAAGTTTCATTTTAGCGAAATTTGGTTGATTATAGCAAGCTCTGAAGAAGAAAAATAACCAAAAAGAAACATTTGCACACAAGAATGAAAACCCACAAACGCAACCATTATATGAAAACCCACAAACGCAACCATTATGTGAAAACCCACAAATGCAATCATCGTATGGTCTGACCTGCCCATCCTACAGAAAAACATGAGATTGTAGAGAGGGTAGATGGCCTTGACAAAAATATTCATGAGCCATTATTTAGCCAAAGAGGGCTGAAATATTCTTTAAAGCAGGGGTGGCCAACCATGGCAACTTTTAAGAGTTGTGGACTTCAATGGTTGGCTGGGGAATTCTGGAGGATGAAGTCCACAAGTCTTAAACTTGCCAAGGTTGGACATTCCAGCTTAAACCCTGGGAAGCAGGATAATATTTGGAAGTGGCTAAGGGAGATGGATCCTTGATTCACTGGTGTATACGGAGAAGGTAGGATAATGCACAAACGGACTTGCAACTTTCTATTACAGACAATCTCAATAAAGTAGAGTTCCAGTCTTCTTGCAGAATTGATTTTCTGGTCTGATCTATCTAGTGGGGCTGACAGAGGCAAAACAACCGACACTGATTATGATACTTGGCAAAGAATTTCCAAATATCTTTTCTTAAAAACAAACAAGATTACTACCTATGGGAATTCCCTTTTTAATTCATGATTGAATGCAAGCATGCTTTGTGTCTGTCTTTCCACCCCCACTTCCCAGAATGACTAAACACAGTCTGTGCCACTAGTTTCAGTGGGTTAACCTAACTTATTTGCAAAGAGCTTATATCTATTCACCTCCATACAAGCTTCTCCTCTCCTATAACTTCTTAATTGCTTCCAAGTTGTCTAGTCCCTTCATCAGGTATAAGATTCTAACGCTCATCTACCTTGAAAGGTTATTGTAACTACTGGTTAATGTGAACCCCTTTGAACACTACATTCCCCTTTGGAGAGTTTCTGAGGGTTTGCTTAGGAGCGATTCTTTACTGAATGGGCTGTTTCATCCACCATATTAGGAAGACATTGGAAAACTGGCTGCTTCAAATGGCTCTTCACTTAAGTTTAATAATTATCTTGCTGCTTTATTCCATCAGTTGCAATAATTCAAGAAATGCAGTTCTCCCCCCTCCTGTGTGTGTGTGTGTATGTGTGTGTGTTTAATAATTACTAGTTTTGTTCAAAGTCTTAGCCAACTCAATGATCTCCTTCCCCAGGGACTTTTTTGTTAACCTAGCTGACCTATGCCCATGTTGCTTTTAGTGTTGTTTAATCTCCTGGCCACCACAAAGAAGATTGAGGGGCTTTCACCAACTCCCTGGTGGGTAACAAGTTCAGGGTTGGCACCACAACCTTCAACTGTTTCTCTTTTTTCTCTCTTATATGCAGCCAACTGAAACCACTAAAAAGATAGAGAAGGATCTCTCAGTCGCAAACATTGTAAAGGGTAGTTAAATAAATTGCGTACATCAGGGAGTGAACTGACTGAAAAAGTTACTCAAACCCCAAACCAGGTCAGACCTGCTTGGGGCTAAAATGAGTTTTGGAGCATGCCCAATATGCCAATCACCTCCATGACATTGCCCAATTTAGGATAGCATGCAAGAAAATCTAGCATAGGTTTGAAAAATCTTTAACTAAAAACAATAGATTATTGTATTTGAATATCAGTAGTTTATTTCTGACCTTGAGTGAACTAATCCAGAATGGATTTATGTAATTAAAAAAACATATCTAAAAGCTAAATGTGATGTTTTTTTATATAGAGCGCCATTTCCACCAGGACTATAACAATAACTTTTATTGACAATTTGGTACTAATTAACCAAAGCATAATCCTAGCATCACTTTTGTGTTTGAGAATAAAAGCAAGAAGCTAAAAAAAAATCTCCATTGATGTTCTGATTCTGATTTTGATTTCAAGTGCTGAGCAGCCATGAACAGTATATACTCATACAAAATCATTACTAATGACACAAAGAACACTGTATATAAACATATATTGTTTATTTAAATTTCACAATTTCAGCAACAGCATGCAATACAAGAATTAAGAGAAAAGGGATTGGCGAAAAATCAGAGGAAAACTTCCTCTAATGTCTTTATACATCAATTTTATATACATATACAATATACATAACAGCAGCAGGAAGATAAAACTGATATGAGCAGGGGGGGGGGATACAGTCTGCAAACTAGTCTTTGAATTACTCATATGAAACCACTGAAATGTAGCTTTTTCTTATCACTCCAAGGTTGGTTTTCTAACTCTTTCAGTGCAGCCTACATCCCAAAGTGACACAGTTAATGAGATAAATAGAGACCTTCAAATATATTATACTGGGCCCACTTGGATAAAATTTCTAAGGCCAACATACCAAAGTGAAGCCATTCCTTTTTCAGTGAGGCTACAGATGTTAAAAAACTTCACTGTCTAGGTTGGAGATGGTAATTAAAGTTTTTGCAACAGCTGCAAAGATTGAAAGTTGCTTCTTTAGGTAGTCTTTTCTTTCTCTTTTGTTATCTTTCCCTTTTTCTCTTACTTCTTTATATTTTATTTCTTTCCCTCCTTTTTCTTTTTCTTGCTGTGTTTTTTAAAGCCTATATAAAATTGTGTTAGAATAAAAAAAATACTTTAAAAAACTGTCCATTGTCTAACAGGACTTATATTCCTGGCATAGGACAGAACAGAACAGAACAGAACAGAACAGAACAGAACAGAATAGAATAGAATAGAATAGAATTCTTTGTTGACTAAGTGTGATTGAACACACAAGGAATTTGCCTCTGGTTCATATGCTCTCAATGTATATATAAGCTACAAGTGATAAATTATGATCATAATCATAAAATACATTCATCATGTCATAGAATACATCCATCTTGTCATAAAGTACATTTTTGTGATAGGCATAGAACAGTCATAAAATTCTAAATAAGCAATCTACAAGTCATACTAGGATACTAAATAAAACAACTACTATAGATTGTAAGATACAAGCAACAAAGTTAATTGTCATACAAATAAGAGAATAAGTAATAGGAAAAATGAGAAGCCCTACTAGGTAGTTTAACTGTGTTGTGGAAGTTAGTTGTTTAGCAGAGTGATGACATTAGGAGGGAATTGTCCTTGTGTATAGTTGTTTTGACTAGCAGTGCCCTATAGTGAAGTCTAGAGGGAAGAAGTTGAAACAGTTTATGTCCAGGATGTGAGGAGTCTGTAGTTCTTTTCTCAGCCCTCTTTCTGGCTTGTGCAGTGTACAGGTCTTCAATGGAGGGTAGGTTTGTAGCAATTTTTTTGTCTGTGTCCTAATTATCCTTTGAAGTCTGTGTCTGTCTTGTTTGATTGCAGTGCCAAACCAGACAGTTATAGAAGTGCAGATTACGGACTCAATGATTCCTTTGTAAAATTATATCACCAGCTCCTTGGACAGCCTGAGCTTTTTCAGTTGGTACAGGAAGAACATTCTTTGTTGTGCTTTTTTAATGACCTTTTTGATGTAAGGTGACCACTTTAAATCTTGATATTATAGAACCTAGAAACTTGAAGATCTCTACTATTGATACTGTGTTGTCTAATATTGTAAGAAGTGGTAGAATAGAAGGGCTTCTCCTAAAATTGACTATCATTTCTACAATTTTGAGTGTGTTCAGTTCAAGATTGTTCTGGCTGCACCACAAGGCTAGTTGTTCAATTTTCCATCTGTAGGCAGATTCGTCATTGTCTCAAATGAGGCCAATCATTACTCTATTATCTGCAAACTTCAGTACTTTAACAGAGGGATCCTTCGAGATGCAGTCAGTGGTGTATAGAGAAAAAAGAAGTGGAGAGAGCACACATTGCTGGGGGGGGCGTGTTGATTGTACAGGTATCTGATGTTATTTTACCTAGCTTCACCTGCTGCTTTCTGTCTGTTAGAGAGTTTATAATCCATTTGCAGGTGTGGGCAGGCACAGCTAGCTGGATCAGTTTGGTTAGAAGAATATCTGGAATGATGGTATTGAATGCCAAGCTGAAATCCACAAAAAGAACCCTTGTGTAGGTTCTTGGAGATTCAAGATGCTGATGTATGTAATGCAGAACCATATTAACAGCATCCTCTGCCAATCCATTTGCTCAGTAGGCAAATTGCAAGGGATCTAGGAGTGGATCTGTGATGGTTTTCAGGTGGGCCAAGACTAACCTTTCAAAAGTTTTCATAACTACAGATGTCAGAGCAACTGGTCTGTAATCATTCAGCTCCTTAATGGAGGATTTCTTTGGCACTAGGATGATAGTAGAGTGTTTGAAGCATGAAGGAATATAGCACGTCTCTAGTGATTTATTAAGATGTGGGTGAAGATTGGGGCCAGCTGGTCAGTGTTTTTTTAAAGCCTATGTAAAATTGTCTTAGAATAAAAAAATTACTTTGAAATATATTTTCAGTATCTAATGGGACTTGTATTCCTGGCACCTCTTGCTTTCAATTCTTTACCCTTTTAAAATTGCAAACATGAATTCAGCAGACTACCATCTATGCTGCAAATGATAATAAAATATGGCACAACAGCAAGTTGAGCATTTTTTAAAACAAAAAACAACAGCAAGAGTCCCAAGTTAGAGCACCCAAGAATCCAGGATAGATTTGAATGGTACAGACAGAGAAAACCTGCACAGGTTTTTTCTTCCAACTCTACTAGGCAAAAACTGGAAAGCTGTAGACCATAACAAGTTCAGTCTTTCTCTGTCTATTTGCCCTATCCAAAAACCAGCAGCCAATGGAACAAGCTCTTTCTGGTGTCCTTCTGCACTGGCTGGGGGAAAAAAAAGAAAGCAGACATCTGCACTTCTATCGGATGAATCCCTGTCAGTAAGTTCACACATTCTTGTACAATGAGTTGATAAACACAGGTACAGGCTGACCTTAAAGACAGCCCCTTGTAAAGAGCATTGCAAACCCATTTTCTTTGCAAAAGCTTAGTCAAGGGGCCCTTTCAAGCATCGCCGATAATATTTGGGTAATGCTGGTTCTTCCCTTTCTCCTCCCATGCTTACAAGATTAATATGGAATAGTTTGAACAATGGCCTCATTTTGATTACAATCTGCCTTTCTAAGATGTATACCTTCTTCAACCAAAATAGACAAGATGGCAGGGAGACTAATTTAAAGTTGCATAGAGAAGGCAACCTAACTAAAGAGATAGCGATGAGTTACACAATCACCTTGCCATATTTATATATACATATTTCCCCAAGGAAACATTTTTATCATGTGGACAGATTGAGGAATTTTATAAATATGTCATATGTTGTTCATGTTGTCACTAAAATTGATGTGATTTTTAGTTCCAGAGAGATATTTAAAGCCAAAGTTGCAGCCCTACATTTAAAACCTCAGAAAGTTTTTTGGTGGCCTCTAAAATCCCTCCAGCACCTTCCCCAGCAACTTAATGAGATGTTACCTCCAAGACACACCACACACATGAAGTTTTCCACCTCTGCTACCATAACTTAGCAATGGCCACAGGCGTCAAAGAACCTTCCTCCCACCCACTCTTCTTAAAAAAAAGTTTTCCAATATTTGCTGAGACTTTATGAAGAAGAAGAAAAAACCTGTGGCTGCTGGCTGGATTTCACCGTACTCCAGAGTTTGCTGGTGGCCTTAGGTAAATCTTTGGACAAATATCCTCACAGCCTGACGTCTGGCCCCAGGGCAGACCACAAAAACCGTCAACCAACCCTCGTGAACAAGGTGTCCACAGTCCTCCTCCAACTGTGCCGAGTCCACCTGAGAGAAATATTCCACAAGGTACATTCCATGTTCTTGGCACTTAACCCAAAATATATGGTACGGTGGATGGTCAACCAAAACAGAAAAGGAAAAACTTAAACTCTGCTATTTAGAGAAGGTGAGGAACAAATTTTTCCCTTTAAATCAAAAGATATTTCCTTTCCCCCTCATTGCCCAATGTGAGATGCCAGCTATGGGTGGGAGTTCCACATTCATCAAGGACCCACAAAGTGCAGAGGGACAGGAGAGAGAGAACACAATCTTGAAAGGCCATATAAAATGAAATGAGGCTGCAATTAAAAATATAGGAAAGCGAAGCAGCGTTGAAAAGGGTTTGACGGGAGGAGCTGTGCTTAATAAGATTTCCCAAAAGTCCAAGCTCCAATTAGCATCTGAAAGTAGCTAATGTAAGTATTCTCATTTATTTATTCCAGCTCAGACTTTGGTATTCAGAGTTCTCAATTTAGGGACCATTTGAACTTACAACGCCACTGAAAAAAGTGACTTACGACTATTTACACACTTACGATCGTTGTAGCATTCTCATGGTCAAACTTCAGATACTTGGCAACTGACTCCTCATTGTCTTGAGGTCATGTGGTCCCCTTTTGCAAACGCCTGAGCAGCAAACTCAATAGGGAACCCAGATTCACTTTACAACCATGTTACTAACTTTACAGCTGCAGTGATTCACTTAACAACAGTGACAAGACAGGTCAAAAAAATAAGGCAAAACTAACTTAACAAATGTCTTGCTTAGCAAGGAAAATTTTGGGTTCAATTGTGATCATATGTTGAGGACTGTTTGTACTTTGCATATGCTCAAGTCACTGACTAAATTCCCAGCAGAAATTCTATAGAAGCTTTGAAAGCTTCAGATTCCAGAAACCTGTGTGAGCTCAAAATCATTTTAAACAAGCAAAACACAGCCTTAAAGTGCTGGTATGTCAAAGCCCAATCATGAAGTCAGTATGTATTACAGCATAGCGGAGGGACTTTCCACAATTGCATCAAGAGATGAAGGTCTAACCCATTTGGGAGTCTGGAAGCTGATCAAGCTGATCTTGCTGGATCCCCTCCAAGGGTATTTCCACATGGCACCATTTCTCTTCCCCAATCCCTCCAAAGTATTTTAAAGCCAGCCCTGTCGTCATTTTCTCGCCTACTGACTTTGGAATAATGACTACAGGCCACAGGAATGCTCTGAATCAATTCGGGCTCCCTCTAGCGACCAGCAGAAAGAGGATAAAATCATTCCACTCACCAGCCACCGAGAATCTTTTGCTGAGCTGGGCCGGCTGTAGAAGTCAAATAAATAAATAAATTCAGAACGGACAGCTGCTGCTCCGTTCTCTGAGTGGCAGCAGCTCCTGGAGTAACCAGAAACGCCTCACCCCCATTCCACACCAAAATGGGAAAAACAAATGAAAACGTTTTCCCTCCTATTCAGTACACACTGTGTGTGTTTGTCCTGCGTATGGCCTTTCTACCAACTGTCTGAGATGCTGGTAGAAGGGGAAAGCTGTTTGTCCCTCAAATGCAAGAACGTCACAAAAATACATCAGTACCGTGGCAAAGTTAGTTTGGCACAGAAGGAGCAGCGCGGATGGCCCCAACTCGTACTTGCTTCGTTTCCTTGAGAGAGAAGAGTTTGCAGTGCAAGTGTCTCTGGTGTTGTCTTTTAAGACTTGGCTTGGATAATATGTTTAATGGAAACTAAGATGACTCAAGAAAGTGATGAGTGAAGATGATTCATCATCCCACTCCCAAATCAAGGGGAGGGGATTAGTAAGATCTTTATTTATTTTTTCTGGTTAGCAGATAAGCGATCTCTGCCGAAAAGATGGCATTCCTAGCCATTCCCCCCCCCCCAAGATTCTTCTAGATGTCCTCTAGAACAGAGATCTCCAACCTTGGTCCCTTTAAGGCTTGTGGACTTCAACTCCCAGAATTCCTGAGTCAGCATAGCTGGCTGAGTAATTCTGG
>JANHFO010001351.1:511592-527461 GCA_032468095.1 Pareas carinatus | reverse complement strand
TGGCCATTCTTTTTCACTTTCACTCTTCAAATATTTTCCATTTAGTATCCAAGAATGTCCAGGCTACATAGGTAAAATACTTCAATTCTTAAAGAGACCACCAGTAACTTCTTTTGCAATTAAGAGAACTGTCAGAGATTTCTATCACTCATTTATTGAACAGTAATTTGTAGGATCTGTTTAAGAAAGCAACCACAGATATAGGTAAACTTCGACTTATGACCAGTTGCTTAGCGATGGTTCAAAGTTATGATGGACCCCCTAAAATGTGACATGATCTGGTTTTGAAGTTCTGACATTGCCCGCCCCCCTGCAGACCTCACCACATTTTGGGCACCTGGCAACCAAGCTCACATTTATAGGTGCTTGTGACTGCTATTTATAACATTTTTGCTGGAAACTGGCATTTACTTTCAATTTCTAGCAAAAAACACCCATAGTGAACAATGGGTTCACTTCACCATGGCATTTGCTTCACATGATTGCAAAAAATGGTCATAAAATTGGATCTGACCACGTGGTGATCCTCTTTATGACCATTACAGCTTACGGCTGAAATTGTTGGCTCAGTTATGGTCTGAAATCAAGGACTATTCTTAACATGCCACCTTCTGGGGAAATCCTGCATAATTAAGACTGTTGATTTTCTCATGTATCTAAATTAATTTTACTGAATCTTTTTAGAATGCCTTTGCTTTTAAGATGCGGAAGCAATGGCTGGAACCAAAAGATTCATATACTGCTCGGTTCGAAGATCCATGCCTTGGCATTGCTGTTTTTAACTTGGACAAGGTTTTTTTCATTTATTTATTTGGATGGGTTTTTAAAAAAACCCTTCAGCATTTTATTTCATTATGGCTTGATTTGAGAGTATATTTTGAAGCAGGGACAAAAAAAATGTTGCAAATTCTTTGATAATGACTTGTTTTACCATGTTCAATTGCTGACATTTCCAGACAAAAACTAGCTATTATAGATACACACATGCAAACTACGCATCCCCATTATTCAGATGAGGGAACTATTTTGTAGCATATGCTCAGAGGCTTCTAAATTCTCCTCTCTCAGCTTACACTACAATTTTTATAACAACTTATGGAAGACTACACATTTACTGTATCTCTGCCAGAACAAAGATTAAAGAAGTTGAGCTCACAGCTAATATTAGCTAGGCACTCATTACTAAGAAATGCGGTAATATTTAATGAGATATACAACAGGATTACATTCCTATGCAGCATTCCAAAATCTTTTAAATAGGAGTAAGCAGGGCTAGTGCCCATGATGCAGAGTGACAAAAACCAAAACATAATCTCAATCTATTGCACTTTTAACTCATTCAAAACTGTAGTTCATTTTCAGTATTCTTACCTTGTCCAAGAAATTACAACTTCTCCTTTCTTCTTAATGATATTTTTGGCACATAGATTTGATGGTGATAAAAAAGATGGTGAAGATAATAGATTTTTGACTCTAGTTGATGCTGTCTTTGTACTAAATAAGCCTGTGGCTACAGAAGTTCTCTCTTTAATGTTTTTGCTATTTTTGCCAGTTTTTTTAAAATCCAATTCATTATTTTCCTTTCTTTGCTTTTTTGCACTAGATGCTTCTTCTATTTCCTTTTTCCTTTTTTTGCTTTCTTTTTTAAGTTTAATTGGACATTTTTGACCATCAATATTAAGCGTAGCATTTTTTTCAAAATTGCCATCTCTTGTAGACCTGTCTGGTTGATTTATATTTTCTTCAATTTCAGTCTTTGACATATCAGCTACTTCACAGCACCTGTCTGCTTTATGTTTCTCTTCATCTTTACATAAAGTTCTCATTCTATCATTTAAAGAAGACTGTTCTATGGGATTCGTTGGATTAAGTTTATTTTCCATAGTAGTTACATCAGTTAAGTCGATATGTGTATCATAAGGTTTCTGAGAGGATAGCTGTTCCATAGATGGAATTACTATTGACCTAACGGGGAAATCTTTTATTTTTGCAGAAGATACATCTTTTTCTTGGAACGCTTTCATGGAGATTGTTTGAGGAAGCTTAAAAACTTCAGGTGCACTATGACTTATTTTATTTGAGGATTCTTCCAAAGACACTGTAGATACCCTTAGTTCTTCAGGAGGGTTTTGCAAATCCAAAGGTTCCTCTGAGGCAGCATCATTAGGCAATGCCTGATTTGAAACAACTGAATGAGGATTTTGTGTTTGGTTTGTATCACAAAATGGTTTGTGAACTTCAAGACTGATGCTATACGATTGTTCTTGTTTGTTTTCATGAAGCAGGGACTCTATGGTATTAATAACATCAGCAGGAGTATCAGGATGGAGGTGGTGTTGGGGTTCAAAAAGGTCAGGAACTGAATCAAGTGCAAGACAGACTGATTTCTCTTTTATAGGCTCCAATGAGGGAGAAACCTGCTTTTTCATAATATGGTTATCAATTTTATTTTCAGGGTCGAAAGAATTTATAATTTCTTTAGGTATTTCTATCTCATTTGAAGGGATATTTTGGGAAGTTAAAGTAGCAAGATTTTCCTCGTATATAATTTCATTCTTTCCTTTTTCAGTAACAGAGATCAATGGTTCATCTGATATGGCTGTCTGATCAGTGGGTGAGGTAGATGGTGTAGCACGCCTTATTTTAACAATAAAGTGATCATTTGATTTCTCCATTATTACTGCTTGCATTGGAAGACTTGGACAATACTGAAATCCAGGAGCAGCAGGGATATTTGCCCAGGATGAACAGCTTGATTTACTGCTTGAATTATCAGATTCCAAAGCCAAATGGATGTCTTGTTCTGAAGCATCCTCTTCTTCTAGATGAGCATCTTCACTGAAATGTGCATTTAAAACATCTTCAGGAACTGATCCTAATACATCAGGTTTCAAGAAACTAAGATGAGCATCTGACTTCAAAGGAGAAGGAATAGTCAACGATACTGCTAGGTCTTCCAAAAGAATAGAAGAA
The DNA here is from genome assembly GCA_032468095.1 of Pareas carinatus. NCBI lineage: Eukaryota > Metazoa > Chordata > Lepidosauria > Squamata > Pareidae > Pareas > Pareas carinatus. The sequence continues at coordinate 524,488 of JANHFO010001351.1, read as the reverse complement.
ACCAGAGATTTTTGTTTTTCTAAAACACATGCCTCATCTTTCTTCAACGTAGGACTAGTGGGAATTTCAAACATGCAGTTTTCATCTAGAATATTTGGATCAATGGGCATTTGCAATCTAGCTAAAAATGTTGAATCTCTTTCAGGTGAAACTATAGGCCATTTAATACTATCAAGTACTCTTGATTCTACTTGGATATCCCTTGACATTGTTTCTTCAGTCTCATAGGCAAGATTATTTCTATCGTTCTGACCTTCTGGCATTTGTTTTTCTGGTGTTCTGAATTCCCACTGATTCTCATCAATGAAGTCAATGTTCTTTTCTGAAAGGCCAGAGCCTTGCAATAAGCTTTTGAACATTTCACCCATTTGAGCATCATTAACTAAATTGAACGTTAGCCCAGACATTTGTTGTTCTGTGAGAGGTCCACAGCTGATATCAGATTTGTGAGGATCTCCAATCATATCCAAGCCCTCCTTTTTATATTTTCCAGTTTTCAAAGCAGTATCTTCTGTGGAATTCTGCTTAAAATGTGCAATTGCTGGGTGAGAATGTCTTGTGCTATCTGTATGGGAATGCTTATATTTTCTAACTGTATTTTTGTGGCTAGCTGTTTTATTTATTTTCTGGTGATCTGTCTTAGACAGTTGGCTATCTACTACTGGTTTTGGAGGGAAGTGTTCTTCAGACTTTTTCACTCTAGTATTTAAGCTTGGTTTCTTTGATTTTTGTTGATCAATTTTATTATTGACAAGGCATTTTGAGCTTTCCTTCTTTCTTTTACGTTTACCATCATCATTCTCATTTTCCAACCGGACCAAATTGCACTTTAGAAGAATTTCTTTTATTTTATCAAATAGATAATCAAGTTGTTCATCCACAAGTTTCCACAATTTTTTCTTCATATCTGAATGTTGTTTTTCAAACAGATACTCTATTGCAGTATTCTTTTTAATTTGACTGAGTTCAGATTCAATAATTTCACAGAGATTTATCTTTATGGTCTCATTTGATTTACACATTTTAGAGAAATCAATGAATTTAATCAAAGATGTAAAATTCAGAACTGATGAATCTATTATTTTATGAAACTGTTGTATTGGAAACTGTATCTTAAATTTCATATAGTTTTTTCGTATCTGTTTTCTTACAGCTTTTAGCATTTGCATAAACTCATGTAAAGTAGAAGGTTCAGCAGTAATTTGAACTATTTTTTCAAGACAATTATTGCTCACAATTTTATTTTTTTTCATTTCTTTTGAGAGCATTATTGTTCCATCTTTTGGCTTTTCTTTCTTTCTTTTCCCAGAAGCCAATTTTCCAGGACCTTCATTGGGAGACACAGATTTGACTTTGTGGTTGTATGTATTCTTGGATGTATTAGATCTCTCAGGAGATATTTTTCTTTTCAACTTATTACTATTTTCAGATTTCTTTTCTATTTTAGCTTCATCATCAGCATCACTTACAATTTCTCCTTCTTCTAATTCATTCGAAGACAAGTTTAGTTGAGACTCTTCTGAGATTTTGTGATCAGTGCAAAGTGGCTTTTGATTTTCTTTGTTGAGTTCACTTGAATGATTGCTTCCCAGATAATCAACTGCACTATCTGGAGCAAAATCTATAATCAACAGAACAATTAGTAAGTGAAAAATATCACTCAAAAAAGGAAGTGTCAAAGCAAACTGTTTTAGAATATCATTCAATTACTCTTTATTTCACAACTAAATATTTCCACTTATAATTGCTAATAATTTTGTGTTTCACATTTTAAAGAGCCAGCTTTCAGAATCTATGTGGTACAATATGATTAATATAACAGATTATCAAAAAGACTCATATGCAAATTCCTACCCAGCCATAGAGCTGAATAATAACTATCCTAGACACATTTTCCCTCTGCTGCATCTACATTTACAGAGTTGTTCAGATGACAAAGTTCAAGAGTGACCACAAATACATTCTGAACTTTTTGGAAGAAGAGCTGGGTGAAAATAAAATAAACTTTAAAACTGGAAAAAATACTTTCAAGAAAAGTACTTCACACAAAATATTTGATATTCAACATAAGCTACAAAAGCATTTTAAAGATCACTGTCCTAGGAACTAACTGCTGACAAGATTCAAGTTGCACTCCACATATTAATAAACTGTCACTAAAAGTCTTAAGCAATAATATATATAATCTGTGTGAATCCAAAAGATCAATCTCAGAATATGAAATTAAGTAAAATACTTTTTTAAATGGATTTTCATTGTAGTTGTGCATACTTTGATTACTCAGAAATAAGATTAGGATTTGTCAAGGTTATCCTTAAAATACATATAGGCACCTAAACTGTAGCATATTTAGTAGGATTACCTTTCTTTGGCTGCAAAAAATCTGTATGATCACCAGATAGAAGCAAGATATACAGTATTTTTTTGTATCTCAAGTAGTCAACCAGATTTCTGCTGACCAAATATGGTAAACTTACTGTATAGAAATGTGCTAGAATAGCCGCCATCTAACTTGGAATCAGATTCCAATCATACTATAGTGTCTGCAATTCAGTTCTGCTGGAAATCAGATTTCAAATTAAAATATGCTTAGGATCAACACGTTAGCGTGTTCTTAGTGCAACATCTATTCACTCTCTCAGACCTAGCATTTGTTAATAGCCATCCATTAAGACTTCTGAGATTAAAAAATTGAAGTTAGGATCTCCCCACTAAACCTCAATGGGGTTTTTTGCATAAATTGAATAATTTATTATCAAGATGATTGAAGACATTAAAGATAATGTGATTTTTCTCCACTACAGTTAGCTAAACTGCTTTTTAAATAAGAGATATCTAAAAAGAAACAAACCTTTGTAATTAGATTTTAAGGGGTTAAAAATATAACCATGCTTCTAATGTTAGGGTGACTGGATAAGGAATTATTATATTAAGCAGTGGGGAAGAAAGGAAGTACAATACTCAAGCTCATGATTCATGTCCAAACATCCAACCAGCAGGAAGTAAACTGAAGGAGCAATGAATCTGCTACTGCAATACTTTATATACTATTATGGACTTTTTTGTTTTTAGCATAAAGATACAATATAGTCAGAAAAAGAAAACATTTTTGTAACAAATACAACAAAAATATAATAAAAATACCTGTATTATAATTTGTCACTTTGTAAGAGGTTTCCATTCTGAAGATTTTACCCAAGGGTCGTATCGGACTGTTAAGAGGGCTAATTGCTTTTGGGATGTGCCTCATGTGATTCAGATCAATGCTCAGTATTGAGTTATCATCATCAACTGAAACTGGATTTGAGTCTCTTGTCTGAGACACAGCATTTAATCCTTTACTGCATATTGATTCAATTTGGCTTCCATGCTTGGGAGAGCTTGGATTCAGATCTTCAGCTTTTGGGCCAATTATTGAAATATTTACACACAGTATTTTATCATCTTCTATACTAGCGTTGTGAAGAGGTATGCTTTCAGAGTACTCCAAGAACTTTTTATCTGCACAATTACTGAATTCTTCTTTTGTCATGGATGACTCTGAATCAGTCCCATTAATTTCATCTATTACTTTAAATGTATCTGAATCTACAGAACCCTCAGTCTCCAGGTCATGGAAAGAATGATTTAACACCATCTCTGGTTCCATGGGGTTTGCTAGGCTAGGTGTCACATGCATTTCTTCAGAGTCTTGCATATCAAACTCAGTCGGAGGAAGGAGTTTCTCATTGCCAACAATTTCATGCTGCAGTGTCGCATTTTGTGGAAATGTTTTATATGGCTTAATATCCAAATTTTCTGCTGGAATCTCAGTCTCCTGATTTGCTTTGATGACAGAAACATTTGTCATTTTTTCTAACTTGGTTTGAAGTGGACTGTTATGGATTGGTTCCAATGGCATTTTTGCTTCATTTATGGTATTAATTGGTTCAGCTGGTACTAACATTATTTCCTGACTTGGAACTTCCATCTCACCTTCGTTAGTAGTTTCTACTACTATTTTGGATTTGTCTATTTGTTTCTTAGCAGGAGAGAGAGTTAAATTCAGTTTCTGCATAAAGCTCAGTTTTAAGTCTTTGCTTTTTGATTGCTCTTCATCCTTTTCCATCTTAATGGGCACAGACTTGTCCACAGCCTCAGCTATCATGTCAATTTCTTCTGGTGGAACGGGTTTCTTTTTCTCTCTTTTTGCACTGGCCTTTAGTTTAATGTTTTCCTTTACTATCTTTTGTGGAGTTTCTTTGGAATTTCGTCTTTCAGTTTGAGAATTTCTGCTTTCTCTGGGTTTGTCTCTTTCACTTTTCCTTTTTGCTTCAGTTCGATATTTGTCTGATTTTGAATGGGTGCTTTCAGGTTCATATTTTCTGCTATCTTTGTTTGAGTTACTAAGTTTTTGCTCTCTATTAGAACTGTGTGGCAAGGATAACTTCCCTCCTTGGAGCGCAGGATCATCTGTTCTTTTATTTTTCCTGCAATCGTTTTGCTTTATCTTGTCTTCTAGGTAACCTTTATTTAATTCTTTAGGATTTCTGACAAGTGTATTATTTTCAGAGGTATTAGTTTTACCAGTTCTTTGTTGTTCCACATATTTATCAGGTTGTCTGTTTTTTTGTCTACTACTGCTTTCTTCTTTGTTCTCTTTTTTTAAATCCTTCTGGTTTATGATTTGTAATTTTTCAAGCCTATCTTCATTTATGTGTTCAGTTTTAAGTATTAATTTATCCTTAGGAACAGACTGTTTTTCCTTTGTAGAAGAGATATTATCAGTTCTGTTTTCTGCATGCCAACTGCTTTTGACCTTTAAGTCTTTTCTATCCTTCCACTGTCCATTTCGGACTAGTTTTTCTGGGTTAACTTGTGACTTTCCAGGAGTATCCAATATGGAATCTACAAGACTTCCATCATTTCTCTGTGTTTTTGTTTTGTATCTGCATCCATTATCCTTACTACAATGTTCGTTACTTTTCATCTCCCCTTTCTCCTTTTCCTTATCACAGGAGCTATCAACTTTTGACAGCTTTGCTTGAATGCCATCTTTGTGAAGCTGCTCAGGATGCAATCGAGATATATAAGAAGTATCTTTTTTTTCCAAGTGAACTTTCTTATTTCCTGTATCCCAAGATGAATAATTATGAGATACATCTCTGGGCAAGTCCTGTTTATTTTTAAGATCTGGTTTTAAATTATTTTCTGGGATGAAATCTCTGGATTTTTTTTGCTTTAATTCTTCAATGTTCCTTGTATATATTTTACTGTAGGTATTGTGATGAACTGGAGCTTCTGTCAACCTGTTAATAAAGACACTATTTTAATATGGTACATTATAAAATACCTGCCCAAAATTTGATTTAAATAAGTAAGATTAGACTTACAAAAAAGTAATATGCTCTCAAGCACAATCAATAAAAATAGAAAAAGTTTACAAATATATGAAAACAGATACTGATTACAATACAAGAAATACTGCTTTTAATATTTTCTATTTCTTACTTAGTCATTCACCTGACCAAAATAACCAAAACAAGTGCACTTCCATTACTTAAAATTGACCCTACCTAATATCAAATCATGTGTTATTAAACTATTGATTAAACAACTAAATCTCAGTTCTGCAACCAATTTTAAAATCTAGATTAATTTTTAGCACATAGAAAAGGAAAACTCTCAATTATAAGGCAATTTTATTCTTGTATTTTATTAATTCTTTTTCCATCTCAGTCTAGTACTTATTCCTCAATATTTAGAAATCAATGTAACTTGTTCAACTATGTTAGACTGATTTTGAGTTCTACATGCAACTGTTTTGTTTTCAAAAATAAGAAAAATACATATTTATCTCCAACAGATATATTTCACTTTTGATTTTTATAACCATTAAGAAGGTCAGACATCGGATTCAATAACAGTTCAGTTATTAACTACTTCTGAATCAAGTCAGGAATGCTGAGCTATGTAAAATGTAAAAATGTAGCTCAATATATGTTTCCCATTAATTTTTCCTTCTATGCAACTGGAGAGAAACACCAAGGAACAAGTGGTTATTATGTTGAAACTTGGAATTTTGTTTAAATACCCAGGGACACGTGTAGTAAACACAAAGCTAGGAAAGCAATAAATTATTTGTTGCAAATAAACATTCTTCAAAAATTCTCCAGATATTTTAAACAATGTTGAATGAAACCCAAATTTAATTGTATTTAAAGCAGAAATGGGCAAATAAATTAACCTGATGCTAGTTATGATTAAGTTGTCTTAGTAAGTAGCAGCAACTAAGCCATTTTGCTGACTTTGGAAGAGCAGAGCCTGCTTAGGATGAAGGATCTCCAAGATGTAAAGTTAAAGGTTAGGCTGGGAAGTAATAAAAAAAGAAATCTCAAGAAGCAACAGCAAATTGCTGCATTGCTAATAAGACTGTAACAGTATGCCACTAGAAGTCAAGTTATACTTTACAATTAATTTAACTATATTTAGTTCAATGTGTTTTCTCTGCATAAAACTACATTTGACTTTTATCCTAAAAATTATGAAATATAAATACATAAATGCTAATAGTATAAATTTGTCTTTAAGATACCAAATTTTCACATGGGCTTGTAAATGTATGGGAATAACACTTCTATTTTGAGTTAAGATTTTCTTTGTTTCTTTACTTTTCCCTTCATTCAAAATCTTTCAAAAACAAAGTTTAACTTTCAGTACCTTCGCTGCAGATTACTGATTTCTTCATCCTTGCGGTTAATTTCCACTCTAGCTGTTTTGATAAGTGCTGAAATATTTTTTTTAAGGGACTGATTTTCATTTTGTAGAAGAGAGTTCTAAGTCAGAAAGAACACATAGACATTTAACATATTATAAACAAGGAACTGAATATATGAAATGCATGATAAAGTTCAAGAAATGTGCATTTAAATTTATTACATTTTTTTTCTATAATAACCTAAAAAAATTATATTCTAAACATATTTAATGTAATGCTTCCTAGTTAAGTGTATAAAGGATTATGTATTTAACCATTAATCTTACTGATACTTTCCTGAAAATAAATATCACTGACCAGAATATGTTAACATGTATAGGATTACATTAGTTTCCAAGGGTAACTGCTTTATGATAACTATTAAATTATCACTATTTTCAAAACTACAACAACTTTCATAGTAATCTCTTCCCATTTGCACTTTGTGCCACCTGTATGTGTGTGTTGGATTCTAGAACTTATTGCTTTATCACCTGTTCTTGTGTTTCCTGAAGCTTCTTCGTCAACTCTTGAAGTTGTTGCTTACATTTCTCATGTTCAACCTGCAACTGTCAAGACACAGATTTCCTCATTTATATTAAAATACATACTTTGGATTCAGTAAATATAGTTTTACTAAATCATACAAATATTTTCTGAATTATAAGGAAATGTTTTCACCCTCTACTAAGCACATACATATGTATTCCATTCATTTTTACTGTAACATGGACAAATAGAACTATCTGTAAAGCAAAAGAAACCAAAATCTAGTTACAATGGTTGGTTTTTGATAGTTTTCGATAACATTAACTTTCATTATTAATAAACTGCAAATGAAGCTCTTTCTCCTTAGGATCCACACCACAGCTTCCCTTTAATTTGCATAAATTTTAAAATCAGAGATTTTTGAAATTCATCAATTTGAATTATTCCAATTACTGTATATATGTTAGTATAAGCAGAAATATAACTAAATGTCCGTTATTATAGTTATCTAACTGCAACATATCTCCCTGATGTGTTACCAATGTAAAATACATACTTCATTGAAAGTGGCTTCCTTGGCTGTTTCTTCCTCAATCAGTATTTCATCGAATAAGTTTACATTATTTTTGATGGACACTTTTGTAGCACAATTGCCTAAAGCAGGAGACAGGAAAAGTAGATTTAAAAAATCCCGAAGCATTCTTTGTTTTCTTTGAAAGACTAGTAGACTTCATTAAGCTGGTAGCAATGGTTGACTAGTGCACACTCTGGAAATCATATGAAAAGCTTTACATTTTGACCGTATGACTACATACACAACTTGTTCAGCCCCAGTCCTCGCATACCCTAAAAATATAGTAACCTCAACAAAATGGGTTCCTATATCATCCACAACACTGCAAATGTTGCAGATGTTCCATGCAAGTCCCAGAAATATAAAGGACAGTGATAAATGTTTATGCATAGTATCTCAATATCCATCATAGAATTATTGCCTCTACTTTCATAATTACTGTCTTTATATTTTCTAGGTATAGTTTAGTTCTCATATAATTGCTCCTATTTTATTGCTTCCTATGCTGAGCAAAGAGACTCATTCAATTCATTAAATTGGTTTTGAATGTTTCCTCAGTTTCACTCCACTGTGTGGAGACAACTCTGGTTTTTGAAAGCAAGCAAGTAAACAAAATAACCCCATATCCAAAACCTATTTTGCACATGAAACTAGGTCCTATAGTTTCAGAATCCTAGCTTTAGCCAAATAATATTTTTATTTTGTTTACTCTTTATTACATATAAAAGTCAAATCTTATATTAATATATATGTACACACATACACACTTTGTTTCGATAACAAACCACTTCTAATGTAACAGATTCAAGTTCAAATCTCTACTGAAATACATTTACCTATTAAAATTTGCATGTTGCTTCAGAACAAGATTCTTAAATGTCTTACTACCAGTACAGTAAAACAATCACATGTATATCAAATAATGAGCAAAATAATGGTTTTTACAAAAAGTTTCTTAAAATTGTTTTAATAAGAACAAACAAAATATTTTAGATATAACAAATGATATTTGTTCTCCAAAGGTTCTGAGGAAGAGGTGCATTTCAAATACCATTCTGAGTATTAATAGGAAAGGAGCAATCATTACTTCAGGTAAGAGAATATTAAAACAGGTGGGGCCATAACAGAAATTTCTGAGCCAATTAACCCATTTCCTAGAGAGTAGGAGCTCTCAACACATTCTCTCGGTTGGTTCCTACTGTGTGTAGACAATCTCAAAGGCAACCAGGAGTCAAACTATATAAGGCTTTACGTGTGATAAGCACTTTGATTACACCTGGAAACAGACTGGTAGCCAACTCAGCTCTATAGGAAAGGTATTGCAATGGCTATATAAGCAGGCATTTCACACCAATTTGAATACTCATTTTTGAGTGGTCTTCAGGGTCAGTTCCATACAGAGCAATCTGCAATCCAACCACAAGATGTTTCAGTTATGAGTACTTTCCACAATATTGCCACATTAACTAAACTGACAAAGACTCTCCTACATAATGTGTTACACCAATCATTTAACAAAAGGAGAGGATCCAGGAGGACCCCAACTTGTAGAAGTACTCCTTCTTTGAAAGTGCAATCTCATCTGAGTTAACTATGAAATTGTTTTGGAAATGGAAGGTTTCTGAATCAATAGTTAAATCTTAGCTTGTTTCTCCCCATCCAGACCAGGTTCAGGTTCCATCATATCTCCTACTCAGACTTAGGTGGCAATATTGATACTTCAACATTTATTTTAACTCCACTAGGTAGACCAATAAGGAAATCGACTTCAATGAAAAGCTAAACTACTTTTATTGAGATGAGCTACATTTCTTCCTTCTTTTTATAGCTGAGTAAACAACCAATGATTGATCTATGGCTAGGCAGCATCTAACTCCAAATGAGTATGTATTAGTTTATCTGCAGAATACTTAGCAAAATGTCACAGTGGTCTATTGGGAATTTTTCCACTTTTAAGATTCCCCCCAAGATTGAGAAATTCCCCAAAAAAGCAGACATGTGGGGTAGACTATTTAACTCTTTCTCTAATACAGAAATTGCTGATGCTATGGCTTTCACTGGTACCTGAATGTAATATGTTAGTGCAAGGGCCAGCTAGTAATGTCTTCTTCACCAGATCACATTTCACCTACACTTAAATACCAGATTCAGTGTGTTGCCCATCCACCCACATTCAATAGGTAGGATCTTGGCAGAAAACCAAAATTTTCCTGACAATCATGAATTTTGAGCTAACACAAACCCAAGAAAACCTGAAATTCCCAAGCAATAACAGCCTGGAGAAGTCAACTATTAAATTAGAGCTGATATCAAGATTATGAAACCTTGTTTCACCAGGATTTCACCATTTTTATTAAACTAGTGAGAGAAGAAAATATCATCCAATTCAATTGAATAAAGTAAAAAATTCATAGCAAGGCAAATAACATACTAGAAGCAACTGGAGTGTTGTCTAAGCCATCATAAATATCCACAGAACTCTCGTCACCATCTCCTCCTTCATAAGAAGAAACTGCAAATAGAAAGAATACCCCACAAAAGATGTTAGCTGCTCATGAGAACATATGCAATAACTGTAATATACAAGAGATGAAGCAGGTTGTTTTGCAAACAAAATTAACAATAATTCTACAATACAATAAACACATTTTATCCAACCTATTATTAGTTTGGAGAGATTGTATCTAAACATACTGAAACAGAAACTGATTTGCTTCACTTTCTTTATTGATTTCATATTGCATCTGTGGCTTTATTATGTCTTTGTAACTGTGATTTTACCAATGTTTTTATTTATATTGTGAATCACTGTGAGATTGTTTGATCAGACATAAGAGGGTCATAAATATGATTATTAAATTTTGGATCAGTTTCCCCCACCAAAAAAAACTGGCACCAATTTAAACGTGAATATAAGAGACATAAGAAAAGAAACTTTCTAGACTTTTACCTATGCATTTTTCTTGACTATTAACTCCAGAGAAAGAAATAACAGCATAGTTTGTCTTGTAGAATAAAAATAACTGTCAAAGAGGGGACTTTCTAGGGTTTGAAGCATGGAAGGTCAGAAGGAGTCTGAGATCTGACAGATCCAGTATCGAAATATTGTACAGGTACTTTCCAAATCCAAGGTTAATAAACAAATGACAAGAATTCTGTTACCATAACAATGGGGAGAAAAATATATAAGATTTAAATCCAGTGTTGATATAAATATGCCTTTACAGTATTTACAGTTGCTCTTTATTATACCCCAAAAGTAAACTAACCAGATTTACTTACTGCCATGTAGATTAGAAAGTGTCATTCCATCCTCTTCTTCCTCTGTTTTCATTATAATCACTTCCTAGGTATACCCCATCTAAGTTTGATAGAAAAAAAATAGGATATCAGCCTAAACAAGATAAACATTTTATATCAGACACAAACAGCTTGGTCCAGGGTGAAAGACAATATCTGTACTCATGCACACATTATCTCCATCTCAAATTTTAAATAACAGCTGTGGGAAGGGGGACTTTCATCTTCTCTCCAAGAATGTTGATTTTTTGGAAAATAATGGCACTTGGAAACCCATCATGTTTTCCTCCAGATTTAGAAAGGAAGAAGTATTTGCTAGCAATTAAACTAGAAGAGAATTGTAGAATAAAAACTTATTTTGGCCATCATATCTAACCAGGTGCAGGGTATGAAATCAAAAATTAACTATCCCCAATAGATGGCTATTTAAAATTTGCTTAAACACTTTCACTGAAAGGGAGCAAGCCACTTCCTGGGTTATTGGTTCCATGATTGGAACCGTATCTGCTTTTCCCATCATGAAGTTTTCTCTAACTTTTAACTGAAATCTGACTTCCTGTAACTTGGAAACATTATTCTGTGGTTGATAGAGCATGCATCATGTCATAGTATTCTTCTGTGTAACTCGGTATTTGATGAGTGCTATAATATTCTCTAGGATCCTTTCTTAAAACTAAAGTGCCCAATTTTTCCATCTCTGTATCTATTTTTCTTAGTTCTTTTTATGGTATGATACCCAGAACTGAGTACAGTACTCAAGAATTAATGAAAAACAGAGTAAAGCTATCACTTCCTGTTATTCAGAAACTGTTTTTCTACTGATGTTGCCTTAAACATTTTACTTTTTTGACCACCAGGTCACACGATTGGCTTATACTCATCATGTGATTCAGGGGCCACACAAAACCTGCAAACCATCCATTTTTTTATATGAAAGGCAACTACAGAAGCTCACTGGTTTGACTTTGGGCTAGTCACTGTCTCTTAGCTTAACTTAAGGTAAGAGGTAAGGTATCTCACAGGATTGCTGCAGTGGAATAAATGGAAGAACATAGCATTAGGTACATCATGCTGAACTCCTGAACAAAATATGGGATGTAAATCTAAAAACTATGTACATATTTCAATCAAATCAGATCAGTTTTTTAATTGTAGTGTTTATGAGTTTTGGACTAGGAATATTAAGAATTAGGTTCTAGTCCACCATCAGTCACAGAAGTTCATTGGGTAACTTTGGCCCAGTCTCTTTCAACTTATCCTACATTGATGTTAAAAAAAAATAGGAGAAAGCACTGTGTAGCTTGAAGCTCCTGAATGAAAAATATACGGTAATAGAAATCTAATATGCAAATAATATTAGGTACATAAGTAAGTAGACTCTGATACACCTGTCATAATAAAACTATCAAAATGCTGTTTTTTTCTGCTTGAAAGAACAAATCATAACAAAGGCACTCTCAACCCCAAAATCCTCTCCAATATCCACTCATCACACCTAATTTGCCAGAGAGAGATGTCAGGAAAAGAACTTCCCAAAAAGCTGTAGTCTGACAGCTGTGAAGTTTTCCCCCCAATTCAAATGGCACAGTACTGTCCATGTTCTTTGTTGAACCTGGGACTAGGCTGCAAAAATAAAACTGCACCAGAAAGGGAATGACGCAGAGAACGAAGCCTTACATAAGTAGCCTGTTTCCCTGAAAATAAGACCTAACCGGAAAATAAGCCCTAGAATGATTTTTCAGGATGCTCGCCATACAAACCCGACCCGCAAAATAAGCCCCAGTTAAGATCACCAGC
>JANHFO010001351.1:395892-410318 GCA_032468095.1 Pareas carinatus | reverse complement strand
GAAAATTCTACATATTGTAAGCTATAATTTTGTTTATTGTTGACCAATAAAAACTTTTTCTATTTAAAAAAAAAAAAGTGTTGTTACCAAATAGTAATTGCTAACATGTCAGAAGAGAAAGGTATTAAATGTGTTACGGGAGAATAATTTTTAATTCTAGTTTTAGGTGAATAAACCTTTTTAGAAAGTTTCTACTTTTTTGTAAATAAAACAGCAGTGATAACTAACTTAATCTTGTTTAGTTGTAAATGTAAATTAAATCTTTGGGGGGGTGTTCTCCACCACTATCTTTTGAAGTACATCCCCCCCTCCTGTTGCAAGTCAAATGGAGTCCTCAGCCTAGAAAAAGTTTGCATCCCAGTATCACATCTGTGCAAATTTAAATCTCATGGAATTAAAGAGACTTAATGTTGATTACCAGTGTATAGGGCTGTGTTGTGCTTTATGCTCAACTGCTAACTATTTTATTTTTGCCAGGTTGGGCCGGTTGGAGGAGAAAATTCAATTTGTTTGACAAATGCAATGCTTGCAAACCTTTTATAGACCGAGTACCCAAACTGCAAACCCAAAGCCATTTATGTATGGCAAAGTGTCAACACAGCAGCATGACCATTGGCAACCCCTTCAGGTCCCTGGCAACCCCTCCCCGCACACTTGGTGACACTCCGCCCCCACCTCCCCCCAGTTTTTAAGGACAGCCATTCCATGGCCCTCCCAGCGGCCTACCTTAGCTTTTGTGGCCTGCTGCGAGGTATGCTCCCATCCAGTCTTCTCTCTCACCTTTGGCACAGACTCCAGGCCATATTTGAGCTGCCTGCCTTACCCCAGACAGGGGAGAGAGGAAGCACTCTGATTGGACCGTTGGGCAGAGGGACGGGCAAAGTGTAGAGAGGGTGGGAAAAGAGAGCCCTGCGTCCCTCTGACTTACTACTAAAGATTTTTTTTTTTAACTGCTGGGGTGATGGCGCGTGTGCCAACAGAGACGGCTCTGAGTGCCGCCTCTGGCATGTATGCCATAGGTTCGCCATCACTGTTCTCGACTCAATAGATCAGCTGTAGATTTTATGATGGCTCATGTGCTAATGCTGGAGAACTTCTTGTAAGATTTTTTTAATATGATATGAAAACAATATTTTACTGGTTTCTGTTCCTACCAGACGTAGCAAGTGAAGAACAACAAAAACCAATTTTGCCTGTTAATGAAGACAATGAAGACATCATGTCTGAAGATCTGGCTATGGAAACAGAAGATCATGCTGCTGAGGAACTCAGAACTTCAGAGGTAGAAAAATTGAATCCAGAAGTAAAAATGTCTGGGACTTCCAAATCTGGTAAGTCACCAACTTATTGCCTTGAGAATTCATTTTTTCAAGAAATAGCTTCGGCATGTTTGTGGAAATAGCACAGAAATATTGTTAATAAAATAAATCGATACTAGTGAATAATTGTTGGTTTTATCTAAGACATTGCTATGGCTATGAATTAGGTGAGCCAAAGTAGAGTACAGAAATGGAGATGGATGTATGCAGTAATTAGTGAGCATATATAATTCAATACTAGGACCTGACCAGATAGAGGCAGACAGCCAAGTTCCTAATTCTGAAGAGGCTGAAGAAATTGAAGCAAGCTCTTTACTATCAGAAGTAAAGCCAAACCGAAACAAGCACTCTACTATACATACTGCTCATCAGTTTTTGAAGGACCCCAATGTACAGGTAAAAGAAAGTTTGCATTTTTAAAACAAAGCGATGGGCTAACTGATTTAAGGAGATGAATTTTAACGCGATCACAATGTTGCTGTAGTTGCAGTCTGTTTCAGATTAGTCTCAGGTTATGTAGAATCAATAGAGTTCAAATTTGAGGAGGACTTTCACATGCTGATGGTTGAAACTGAGATGAGGAGATAAAACTCTGACAATAGGAAGACAGATAATTAATGCCTCTACTTTACATTGTAGGGTCAGTATATAGAGAGTCAGATTATCTTCATTAAAATGGCATAAAGTTGTGTTGTTTTGTTTTCATTACTGTTAGACACCTGTAACAAAATTACGAGTACAAATAGGTTCCTTAGAATTTTACAAATACATTTAAAGTTAACAATGCCTGAAGGTAAGGAATTCTGAAATAGATCAAAATAGAGACATAGAGCTGCAAAATTTCAGCATTCTTATCGAGACTCATTTTTACTTTCATCAGCCTTCATTCAGCCTACAGTTGCCTCCAAATACTAGTGCAGTCCCCTGAATTATATCACCCGATTCAAAGGGACACTAGGGAGAGAAGGCTAATATAACTAGAGTAGTGACAGTACTTTTTCCAAATCCGGAAATGATTTTCTCAATCAACTTCTTGTACATGTTAAAAAGCATGGAGACCTGTTAGAAGTTTCAAGCCATTTATCTGCAGAAAGGAACTGAACTGGCAGATCACTGGAATTTATTTATTCTATTGTGCTACTATTTATTCCAGAAGAATAGATGGTAACCAAAAAAAAAACCGAGAAAAGGTCAGTAAAACAGATTTGCAGAGTTGCTGAAATGTTTCCTACAAATATAGATTTGAGAAAGGACAATAGATAATGTGTAAAAAAGAAACGTCATTCTGGAATGTTGCTTTACTGTTTTGTGTCATGACATTTCAGGATGATCTAGCACTTTTCCAGAAGAGGTTAAGCTAGCTATTCTAGCTTGGATTACTGAGTTTCATGAGAAGCTGTTTTCCAGTTCAGAGGATTAATGTTCAGAAAACTACAGGATTACCCTCAGAAGTGGCAGAATAGCATAGTCTGCAGGAAAAAAAATGGCACATTGTGTATTTCTCTACACCATCCCATCCCAAAGGTTTTGCACAACTTTATAGATTAGGATAAAATGTATATTACCCTTTGAAAGGAGTATTTCTGCATCACACTAAAACTAATCTGTTCATATTGCTGGATTCTAATTTCAATTTGTTATATTTTAAGCACATTTTTAAAAACCCTGAAGAGCTGAGGCAAGAACTAGAAAAGCAGCTTGAAGCCTGGAAGATTAGAAATCCTTTAGAGGTTGGTGGCATGTTTAATTAAGGATATCCTTTTGTATTTTCTTGTATGAGATAGGTACTTAAACCTTGTTTTCGAAATCATGTTAAATTCTATTGCTTTATTGTCCCAAATTTGCGGTGGTGGTATTGGTCGTGATAATCTTCTACAGTTTATAACCGGCATTTTAATCATCTTAAAATCTTATCACAAATTACTTACTTTACATTAAATAAATATAAAATGTTACCTTTGAAAACCTATGGGAGCAATACTGGCATCAAGGTATTGAGAAATGATATACTCTTAACTAAATTTTTTTATTAAAGGTATTTCTGGATTTTTAAAATAAATCTTGGAAGACTAAAGTATGGTCACACCTAGTATTTTTAATACATCAGCACTGGGAACAAATACTGATTTTCATAGTCACACTGGATGTATATTCTGCATTACTGTTAAAGCACTGCGCAGACAAGCAAAAGAAACAGTTATTTTCTAAACAATCTGGTTCCCAGCACCACTTTTTAACTAATGGGCTTTATGGTGTCTTTTGTCTTGTACCTTGAATACTGCAGGGGGACGCAGCAGCTGAGGAGATGTGGCAGAGATACCTTCTGCTCACTGAGTCTCTTTCACAGCAGCTCTGTGAGCAGCTCCGACTCCTCCTGGAACCAACTCAGGCAGCCAAGCTGAAGTAAGTAGAGCAAAAAGCAGGAACCTGCTAAGCCAGAGGTCTCTAACCTTGGTCCCTTTAAGGCTTGTGGACTTCAATTCCCAGTATTCCTCAGCCAGCTATGTGGCTGAGGAATTCTGGGAGTTGAAGTCCACAAGCCTTAAAGGGACCAAGGTTGGAGACCTCTGAGCTAAACAGTTTGATCAGCAGAGCAGAGTTTCATGACAGAATTCATGGCACAATGAGATCAGTGGCATTTAGTCCTTGTTTAGCAACTACCTCAACGATCTACATATATATATGAACAAGACTTTTTGCAGATATGTCAAGAAACACAATACAAATTTATTTTTCAACAAATGTGGACATTTATTACAGTAAAAGTCATTGTGATTAAGGCCTAGTCAGTTTCAACCAGCAGTGCTAGCCATGGGAGAGTTCTAATTTAAATCTGAATTAATTAAGGTTCCAGAGGAGAGCAAGTATATTAATTCTTAATTATTTATTTCATTTATATACTGCCATATTCCATATTTTAGGATGGTTCAAGAGTCTTTGATTCCTTCTGCTATCACAGGTTAACTATTGCAGTATAAGCTTTTGCAGACTGAAGTCTTTATGAGTTTGGAGTTTGCACACATGCGGCAAAACTGTACAGTTTGACAATGCAACCTGCATATTCCTAAATCTTTCATCTTTTATTTTTATTATTAAAACAAGTTTTAATCCTTATGTCAATAAAGACATGCTTTCATATCTGTAAATTGTACTTCAGAGAGATGGCTGAATAAATACTTTCAGAGCCTAAGAGCAGAGATACAATATCTTTGACACATTCTGTGATAACAAAACCAGAATAAAATATGCATAATAAGCATTGTCCCATTGACTCAGCTGGCAGAATTTATTACAGATTGCAGAATCCATTGAGATTTGCAGAAATAATACATGGTTTTGTTTGTTTGGAAAGTGGCAACAATTTTTACAATTCGTATCTAGTCTTTTTGGATTTCTCCCTCCCCCCTAGGTTTGATGATGATGTTTATATCTTAGTATTATAGTGTTAACATTTTGAATGTTCCCATTTACCAGAGGCGATTATAGAACAGGAAAAAGATTGAACATGCGCAAAGTCATTCCATATATTGCGAGCCAGTTCCGAAAGGATAAGATCTGGTTACGAAGGACAAAACCCAGCAAACGGCAGTACCAGATTTGTTTGGCTCTTGATGACTCTGCCAGCATGGTAGACAATCACTCTAAACAGGTAAATCAAAAATGATAAATAAATTACATTCTGATCTTACTGGCCTGAATTCATTCATATATCTTCTGGGTTTCATCCCATTTTATGTACAGTTATGACCATTTCTTCAGCAACCATTCAAAGTTACGGGGGTTCAGAACATATGATAGTTCGAACACATGGTCCCCAAAGTTATGACTATTGCAGCACCTCCATGGTCACATGATGAAGATTTGGGCACTTGGCAGCCCATTTGTTCTTCATGGGGGGGCACTTCTCCCAAAGGCTTATCTCACTCACCCATCTCTACCCTTTTGGCTGCCCTGCACTCACTGATCCAACTGCCCCCCTGCCCTGACAAGCTCTGTCTGTTCCCAAAACCTTGAAAGAAGGTCATACCTGATTGGGACGAGGCTGTGCACAAATTGAGACAAAGGGCAGGCATGGCCAGGAACAGCCTCACAAAGGGCCAGATAGGCTGTGCTCATCTGCAGCAGCAGGAATCAGCAGGGAGTACCAAGGCCAGAAGCTGCAGTAGGGCCAGCAAGTGTAATCATGGCAAGAGGCAGCAGAGTGCAAAGCAGTCACAAGGGCAGAGATGGGGGACAATTGAAGAAGAGGCAGTCTCTTCACCTTATGAAGCTTTGGGATTGGAAGGGACCAAGCCAGGAGTGGCTTGGATCAGGATGGATCCTTGGCTCATGACCTGGGAGATTTAGTTCACAACAGCAGCCAGGTCTGCCATGATTGCCATATTAAACAATGTTGTGCTTTATGACTGCGTCACTTAACAATGGAAATTCTGGTCCCAGTAGCCATTGTAACATGAAGACTACCTGTGGCTCATTCTGGCCTTCTTTTGCTTTTGCCACTTGAGGTTTCCCAAACGCCAGTTCTTGTATAGTTAAGTATATCACTGCACTTCAGTGGATGTACAGACAATTTTGCTTCTGCCACAATGACTGTTTAGAACTTGAGACACTTAATGTATTTAAAGAATGTGTCATCACTGCGATTTTCTAATTTCTTGCGGGACTTGTCTGAGAATATGTGGCATCACAAGCTGTAATAAAAGGTTTTATCAGTGGCAAATGTTTTTAGAATTTTGCAGTTTAATTGTTAATTCTATGCCGTATTAAAATCTACTGATAATAGTTATTACTAACCTTACTCATCACTGAATTCCAACTTTTATCAACTTGTTTTTTTTGTAGCTTGCATATGAATCCTTAGCAGTGATTGGGAACGCTTTGACACTTTTAGAAGTGGGACAAATTGCAATATGTAGGTAAGAACAATTAAACTAGTGGTCCCCAACCTTTTGGGCATCAGGGACCGGTTCCACGGAGAGTTTTTTCCACGGACCGGAGGGGGCGTGGTTTTGCGTGCTGCCTGCATCCAGCCAATGGGATTTGGTTTGTTTGCATGGCCCTGGTTGCTGGCATGCCGCGAACCAGTGCCAGTCCATGGACTGGGGGTTGGGGACTCCTGCCTTAAAACTTTATTGACTTTAAGTAATGAAAATTAATGTTATTCTTGCACGGGACATAATTTTAAAACGTGTTTCATTTCATTTTAGTTTTGGAGAGACAGTTCAGCTACTGCACCCGTTCCATGAACAATTCAGTGACCGATCAGGAGCAAGAGTACTGCAGCTCTGCAAATTCGAACAAAAGAAGACTAAGATAGCTCAGGTATCGCCAGCATGTTAAAAGTTCTTAAGGTCATATTGTCCATTGCCTTACATCTGATTGTGCTGTAGAGACAAATCTGAGATCCTGCTTGGTGTACCTACCTTCAAGCTGCATGGCAGGATCCTTCCCCAAATTTTTAGAATTGCCTTTAGGTTGGTGGTGGAAGTAGCCTCTAGATGAGGTGGGTAGCACATAAATCAAATTAAATCAATAAATTATTTTCCCACTTGCTGGTGCTTGGGGATTTCACTCTGCCTATTTCGGTGCTGGTTGTGATAAAGCCCAGGAGTCCGTGTCTTCCATGACAGCCATGAACTTGTCAATGGTGGTAACACCTTGGATCTTGTCATTTTCTCTGAACAGGTAACTAATGTTCTAGAAAGAGACAGGGTTTCCATCATCGTAGTCAGTTCCCTCCTAATCTGGTAACGAGTAAGAGTCATCTGTTAACTCTGTGGGGCTCATTGAGATATTCTGTCCCATTTGGGTTCCAGTGGGAGCGTGGGGAGGAAGTATTGTCCACAGACTGGTTAGTACTTGGCATCAGAAAGTATGCTAAGTGCTGAACAGCAGTGCCCCCCAAGTGGAGTCTTCTTGTTGGTGGCTGTTCCCTCTTGGGGGCCTTGTTTTTCCATGACCTTCTGGAAATGAAGCATTAGAAACAATGTCTGGAGCATCATTGTAGCAAGACAAAAAGTGAACATGACTAAGCACAGATACATATTCTTGGTCAGGCATTCCTTGTGGCACTAAGGGAGACAGAGTGTGTTTACTTAGACTCTTGTCCAGTGGCTCAGCAGTTAAAGATGCTGAGCTTGTCAACTGGAAAGCTGATAGCCCAGGTTCAGGGCCCAAGTGCTGTGAAATCAGGTGAGCTCCGCGTTCTTTGCTTCCCCACCTAGCAGTTCAAAAGCGTGCAAATACGAATAAATAGGTATCTCTGGTGAGAAGGTAACCGTGTTCCATATGCCTTTGGCATATGGCCATGCTGACTTCCTAACCCTCTAAAATGTCTTTACGTGGCTCCCTGGCCAAGAAATAGAGATGAGCACCATGCCTTCGAGTCGGACCTGACTGGACAGGGAAACTTACCTTTTTACCTGTTCCCTATTTGGCGTGGAGAGGGTCACAGGAATTCTCAGCCAAAAAAATGGCCCCTTTGCCATGCTATTGCAGTGACTGAGGGAATTCTAACAAAATGAAAGCCATGGTATTACCTAATTTCTACTGAGGAGAAAAATTATTTACTTTGTTCTATCAAGAAACCTTCTCAAAATGAAACAATGCAGACTGCTCTGCTTTTAATAGAATTTGGGAAAATGTAACTCTTAAAGAACTCTAATTCAGAGCAGGCCCCTCCTACCTATTGTCACAGAATCAGCATCACAGTTTCAAGGTGGTTTCACAGTAATTTTTTCCATGTTTTTCTGCAGTTTTTAGAATCATCAATAAATATGTTTGCTGCAGCACAGCACTTGTCTTCAAACATCCATCCAGGTATGTCTCTGGTTCCTTTTTTAAAGTCATTGATGCCACACCCTAATATACATTAAGTGAAAGCTATCTGAGTCATTCTGGAATCAGGCAACCTTTAAACTTAATAAATAAATAAAATCATCTTTGACTATGAGAAGCAATGTCTTCTATTGTTGCTGGTTGGATTATAAAGGTGTGCAAAATATTTAAGGTCACATCTCAAAGCAGAATGGTTCTCTTTTCACTTTACACTGGAACAATCTTGAAATGAGCAACTCAAGAATGTTTGAACATTAAAATATTGTATTGAATAAGTACTTCTTAATAAATATTCTAAAGAATAAATATTTGAATCCCAGTTTGTAATTCCTAGACAGATTGAGCTCTATTTCTTCTTATATACAGGATATTCACCAATATTATGTTTTAATATTTAGATTCTATTTAGTTTATCCTGTATAGAAAACAATGTTTGGGGAACTTTTTCATTTTTAAAAAATACTAAGCAGTACAGAGCTTCTGTAAATTCTCAGAATATGTCATGTGTTCCCTATATTTGTTTCTGGGTTTTATTAACAACTGAAAATATGTCTCTTACTAGAAACTGCTCAGTTACTCCTA
The DNA here is from genome assembly GCA_032468095.1 of Pareas carinatus. NCBI lineage: Eukaryota > Metazoa > Chordata > Lepidosauria > Squamata > Pareidae > Pareas > Pareas carinatus. Next base: position 401,580 of record JANHFO010001351.1, on the reverse strand, counting down.
ATAGTATCAGATGGAAGAGGTCTTTTCCTTGAGGGCAAGGAACGTGTCAAAGCAGCTGTTCAGTCTGTACAGAATGCAAATGTCTTTGTTATTTTTGTAATATTGGACAACCCTACTTCACGGGTAAGTTAACAATGCATCTCTGTACTACTTTTAACTGAAAAAAGCATATTATACATAATTATAAATTAATAATATTGAATAGGTTATTTATTAAGTTCCCTGGTAGCATAAAAAGTATCCGGATTTTATATTGTTAAAAGTAGCAATAAGTGTACCTGTTGACTTTACCAAATGTTAAAAATTTCACAGTCACATAAATGTAAATTGCCCATCTGAAGAGCAGCTCTTTATAGCTATGCCTAATTTCTCATTTTCTGAGGATATATGAATTGAGTCTTTAGCTTGATTTTGCTGCAGACATTGAGTTCTGGAATCTGCAAAGGTCCACAACCAGTCTGTATTTTCGTCCTGTTTATTCAACTAATACAGGAACTTACAAGGCAAATGTAATGCAGTGCTTTATAAAAGTACATGAATTTAAAGAGATAAAAAATAAACAAAAGGAACCTGGCAAACCATTTTTTAATTTATTCCACCTGTTATGAATATCTTCTTTACTGTTTGTTATATCGTCATATAATTCCTTGTTTTAGAATTTTCTCATTTATAAACTGCCCCCTTTGGGAACCACTGGTGTAGTGCTTCCATAAAAAGACCTGACCACAAGTTAACCTCTGTGCCCTTAATTAATTGATTAGAACCCTACCAGCTGCCCTGTTGCCTGAAACTGACTAAACCTTAATTAGCTTCACATTGAAGGCTTATTGTCAGGTACATGAAATCTGGTTGTAAATGTATGCATTAGTTGGGAAATGAATTTTTATTACCATTTATTGGCGCTGTACTTGCAAATGGTTGCTAACTGAGGTTGTGGCTGTAAGTTAAAAGAAAAGGTTGGGGCATAATTATAAGAGGAGAGGGAAAATCTCTCTTTTTTTGCTGTCCTCCTGACCATTTTGATTTAACACAAGCATGTGTTCGTGGGAGTGAATATTACTTAATTATAAGGGGAGGAAAAAGGTCTAAATTTATAATCCAGTATTTACTTCTGTTAATTTGCTCTTTTCATTCACAGGATTCAGTGTTGGATATTAAAGTACCTATATTCACACAGCCTGGAGAATTGCCAGAAATAAGGTCATACATGGAAGAATTCCCCTTTCCTTTCTACATCATTCTCAGAGATGTGAATGCCCTCCCAGAGACACTCAGTGATGCCCTTAGGCAGTGGTTTGAACTGGTGACTGCTTCAGACAGTTTGTAGACTGCACCAAGAAAAGTTCATCAAAGATATAAGCTGATGTTCAAGGGGGCCAGAATCCAAAACCTCAAAACTTGCATTTTCCCTTCTCAGTGCAGGAGACTGTGAAATCCATGATGAACCCAGACATCGTCCCTAGTTTCCTTGCCAATATTGGGAAACGGTGAAAAAACATATTTTGCTTTTTTTTCTTTTGTTGTACTTTGAGTAACTTATTCTAGGGTTTATTTGATATCCTCATCATTAGGAAGTAGGCAGGCCTGTTGAGTAGTAAGAAGCAAGTTTTGCTTCCAAAAGAGGAAGTTGAGCTCAAACTGTTGAACTATAATAAAGAATAGTTTGGTTTTAATTCACCTGCGTGAGTGGACCCTGTGTTGAGGGGATGGGGAGGTTAAATTTTACACAGCCAAAAAAATAACAATAATCTCTTTGAATACTTGAAATTGCTCAATATTGCTGAACAGTTGCTAGTTGTTTGATAATGCAAGGATATTTTTGTTACATTAAAGACTGCATTATCATTTTACACTGTGATATTTGCCTTCTGTCCAAGGCAATTACCAGGACCTATTTGCAAGGGACTTTTTCTCCCCAATCCATTTTCATTGCAAAAACTATGCATTGTTTGTGATTATTAATAAAGCCATTCCTTTGTTTGTAATTGCAGTGTCCATTGTTTGAAGGAATAATCAGGTCTGAAATAATTTAAATATGGATTATTCACGTTTGAGAACTAAAGTAAATTCTGACAGTGTCTTGAATTTGTCCATTCTTGTATGTAAACCAAAGATCGATGTAATTATTACTTATTAATTGGGTCTAGATGTGGCTGGAACTGCTAATGCAGTGAAAGTTAACAATTAAACAGGAAGGATTGTAAAAGGAAGTTGAGGGAAATATTATCTCTTGTACAGATGCATTAATCATAAATTGCAAAGGGGGTATATATACAGTACTTGGAAAACAGTGTGTGTCTGATATCTACCTGAACATATACCTCTCCAAGCCAATATTGAATTGAAAGCCAAACAACATTGGCATGTATTAGAACTTAACATTGCAAAGTATTTAGAGTTTATGTAGTGTAGAATTTAAAGTACTTTGTGAGAGTGGTTAAGACATCAGGTTAAAAATTGGAAGATCATGAGTACTTGTCCTGCCTTGGGCACAATGACTTTGGGCCAGTCACTTTCTCTCAGCCCTAGGAAGGAGGCAATGGCTGACCACTTCTGAAAAACTTTGCCAAGAAAACTGCAGGGGCTTGTCAAGGCAGCCTTTGAAAATTGTGCTCAGTTCAACAGAAGGAAAACACTATAATATCATGAAACTGCAGGAATTTTAAACTCCTAAACCAAAGGTTTCTTAAATTACGTTATATGAAGTTACTTAAAACAACTTTGCCATAAATAGCTCTACGTAATGTTAGACTTTAATAATTGGAACATATAATAAATCATAAAGATGGTGTTTTACCATCATAGCACTCTTCCATTTTCTAAACTCACAAAGATGTTCTGCATTGTTCCACTGGTTAAGTTCCTCCTAATATTTTTCTGCTAAAAATTATATTCTGTAAACCTTCGGAATTTCTTGCTATGGATAAGTCTATTTTGGTCATATAAAGGTCCAAATTTGGAGAATATGAAGGATTTATGTCAGGGTATTGTGATCTTTACTAACAGCGTAAAATGGCTGTCCAAAATAAAAGCTGTACTACCTCAAAAGTTTCAGCCTTAAAGGAAGAATAGTTTGCATTTAATAAAATAAAACTTGACAGCTCAAGATAATTTCTTCCACTGTTTATTTCCTGGTCCCTCAAGTATTCAAATAGAAGACAGGAAAGTAATACTGATGGCTTGTAGGCTTTTATGATAGTGGAAGAATATTTTTGCTGTCATGTGACATGTTTATTTTGTCATGTGGTGAAGCTGCCCATTCTTAGCAAAAAGCCTCCAGATCCAGTATACTCTTTCATTGTCTAGCATGAACTGCATGATTTACCGTATATCTCCCTGAAGTACCTCAGTGACTTTGCAGTCAGGAGACTGATCATCAAGTCTTCCCCATATGTTTCAGATTGTTGTCATGTTGAAAAGTTCAAGTGACCCCTTTGTGCAGCTTCTAGAGCTGCACATACTTGGGAAAAAAAGCTGCACAACATTCCAGTAGGAGTCCTAGTGGTGCAGTGGTTGTAATGCAGTATTTAAGGCTAATTCTGCTCACAGCCTGGAGTTAGATCTTGACAGGCTCAAGATTGACTCAGCCTTCCATCCTTCTGAGGTTGGTGAAATCAGGACCCAGATGGTTGGGGGCGAGATGCTGTTGTTGTAAACTGCCTGCAGAGTGCTATATAGCAGGGGCCTCCAACCTGTGGGCCACAGTCCCCTAGTGGGCTATGAGGAGTTTGCAACTATACTGTGGAAATGAGTGGCAAGTGTGCACACATCCTCACGTGAGCAGCAGGCAAGCACCTGCACGCTCCATTTGCATGAGTGGCAGGCACATGTGCAGTTCCATTAGCAAGTCTCTTATTGTGCATGCCGAAACAGCCACCCCACTTGATTTCAGAAAAGTGAATTTCAGTGTACATTTTTGGGGTTTTCTGCACTTCCACAAATTTTCCCGACAGTTTGTGTGCTATTCTTCTTCACCATGAGTTGGTATTAACAGAACCCTGAATTTTCCACTTTTTGATCAGAGTTTGGAAAGCATTGATATATATTTTCAAATCTTTTGAGTTATCTTTTTATATCCTTTCCTGGATTTATAAACTTGAACTATATTTGCTTGCCGATTCTTTGTCAGTTCTCCTATGCTTCAGTAACCAGCAAAGTCAGTGTACCGTTTCTCAACAGCTATGAAGCTCACTATTTATACACAGACACTAAATACAACCAAAGAAGACACAGGTGTGGATACTTTAGCTTCATTGCCATCTCAGCACATATATGTCAACTTTAGACTATTGTCAACTCAAACATTCGGGGGTATGCGAATTTTTGAACAAAATCATTTTATCATTTCCTTTATTGCTAGCGTTCACTTGATGATTGTCTTATTCTGTGATACCTAGCAGTTTAATTTGAATTACATAAATTACAGTGTTTTGTACGATCACTTGTGTACTTACAAAATGGTCCACATCCTACAAATTCTACAAGGAGTATGTAAACCTATGAGCACAACTGTATATGGGTGCAATAAAGATTTTTAAAAAAATTAAATATAGAATTATATTTTAGTGAAATCATTCACGTATAATCTGTATGAGTAACTCGTGTCAAGTAACATCAGGTCTTCAGTTCCCAGAGTAACTGGCCATACATTTATCTTTCCAGCATTGAAGCCTTAGACTTGGCAATACGAAAGGCCCATAGAATCAATTTCATTATTTTAGCCATCAATTTCCATGTATGGCATTTGAAGAAATAAGAATCTGTCTCAGTCAAATTAATGTATGTACTTATCTGACAGAAGAATACAAAAATATTTAAAATTATGATTGCATCTCCACATGGTTTTGTCATTTTATTTATTTGTTCATTCATTCATGCATCACATTTAAAAACTACCCAGGTGCCTCAGAGAGCCATTCTGGATTGTGTATAAAGATAATGATTGTTTCCACATACTGGGGTGATATATGTATGTTCGACATAAAATGACTGATGTTGAGTCGTATAAACTATAAATCTATAAACTTGTATAGTTAATGTGCCAACTCTTAAACTGAATGTCAGCTGCAAGGCAATTCAAAGAAACCCTCCACAAACATTCTCTGTTGTCTATATACACAACAAATTTTATTCGAATACATTACCATAAAGTTAAACTAATTAAAGCATAGAAAGTGCAGGGAAGAACAACAAGGGTGATTAGGGGACTGGAGGAACTGGATATGTCTAGTTTAATGAAAAGGACTAGGGGTGACATGATAGTGTTTCAATATCTCAGGTTGCCACAAAGAAGAGGGAGTCAATCTATTCTTCGAAGCACCTGAAGGAAGGACAAGAAGCAGTGATGGAAATCAAGGAGAGAAACAACAGAACTAAGGAGAAATTTCCTCACAGAACAATCAGTGGAACAACTTGCCTCCAGAAGCTGTGGGTGTTCCAACACTGGAGGTTTTTAAGAAGAGATTGGGCAACCATTTGTCTGAAGTGGCATAGGGCTTCCTGTCTGAGCAGAGGGTCAGACTAGAAGACCTCCAAGGTCCCTTTCAACTCTTGTTATTCTATTATTAAAAGCAACTTTTCTTGGTTTACCAGGATAGGACATTCAGACTAGCTGTCAGAGCACCCCTGGCTTGTAACCAGTGTTGGCTACAAACAGGTTCCTTGGGTACAAGGATGGTGCGCAGGACA
>JANHFO010001351.1:379792-395792 GCA_032468095.1 Pareas carinatus | reverse complement strand
AAGATAGGTGTGGCTCAGCTTGCTTCAGCTGGCCATGCAATTTGTAAACCAACCTGTAGGGTTACTTAAAGGGATCAACACCCATATAACCCTAACGTTAACTATTCAAAGGATCGCATAAGCAAATAACACCAGTATCAACAATGCTTCACAAGAGGTATCTTGTCTTTAAAAAACAAAACAAAAGCCTTTTGCTTAAGCTTTGTGGAGCACCTTCCGCGCAGAGGATCATGTAGAAAAGAACGACTTACACAAGCTCTGGAAGGAGAACCTTGCAGCAACAATCGATTGCCAAGGTGCCGATGACAACCAGAAAATCTACGGGAAAGATTTGAGTCATGTCGTCAAATTGCACTTCTGGTTATATACTGGGTGCTTTTTAAATTATGATTGTCAAGCGTTATTCCATAGCGTGGGCGGTCTTAGCGGGGAGGGGGTTTTTACGCTTCCTTTTGGTTCATTACTGAAGCGTTCGACCTAGTGGAGGAAGGAAGAGCGGCTTCTCCTCCCGACATGCTTTAATGATAGTTTCCTAGACACGCGTCTTCCTTCCTTCCTTCCTTCCTTCCCGGGGAAGGCTTGCCAAGTGACGGAAGGGGGAGTTTCCCCGAAAGCCCCTCGCCTGCAGGGTCCCTCTTCTTCCCAAGCGGGCGGGACTCGCCTTCCGTCTCCGCGCGTGGCGCTGGAGAGCCCCGGCGCCGGACGAAGCGGGCCCGGAGGGAGCCGGCGCCTGAGCCATGGCCGCCTCCCGGCTGCCCCCGACGGCCTTAAGCCTGAAGCAGGTAGGGAAGAGCCCGCGCCGGCTCGGCCTCCTCGCTCGGCCTTTGCTGCCGAAGCGGCCCCCGTGTTTGGGCGCAGACTTTGCCGGCAGGAGCCTGGGCGCGCTTTGCTGCCAGCGGATACCGGGAGAAAGAGGCGCCGGGCCTGGAAACCGCCAGTCGGAAGGGAGCGCGGCCTGGCGCTGCGGGAGACTCCCGGCTTCTGGCCCGATTCCTAATTTGGGCCATTACCCGGCACCCCCAGGGATTACAGGCAAGGTGTCTGCCCGGCTCCCCAGTCGCCTTAGCAAGGCCCCGATTAGGCCTCTCTTCCTTGTCCAAAACCTTTTCTTCTGTTGACAAAATCTGTGGGCTGCTTGGTTTGGAATGCACGCACAGGTAGTCCTCGAGTTACGACCACAAAATCTCTGTTGCTAAGTGAGACAGTTAAGTGAATTTGGTCTCATGTTCTGTCCTTTTGTGCTGCAGTTGTTAAGCGAATCACTGCAACTGCTAATAACAATTGATGAGTGAGGTCTGACTTCCCCTTCGACTTTGCTTGTTGGAAGATCATGCGTGGTGATCGCATAACCCCCCCCCGGACGGGCATAAATATGAGTCAATTGCCAAGCACCTCAGTTTTGATCATGTGACCACAGGGATGCTGCAATGGTCCATGAGTCACTTTTTTTCATGCCATTGTAACTTTGAACTGTCACTAGATAAGTCAAAGGCTATCTCTACAGTGTAACACTGTCATCTAGGGTTTGTTTTTCCTAGCAGAAGAGCCAGTTGCTTTGAATTAAATGTTGCTTTACCTATCCTCAATTCAGTAGCTGGATTCCTGGGAAGCATCTGCATACTACATGCGGAGAAAGCTTCCAAGAAGAATTTTTGACAGAATTTTGGAAAAGCAAAATTAATTTTTGGGGGGGTGGATGGGGAAGAAATAAAAACAATCAGGTATGGTGAACTGCATGTGGATAAGTTACACAAAATATCAAAGTAACCACAAATGCCTGTGAATGTACACACACCCATAAAATTCTACAAATAATGTAACTGCTATTATGTATCTTGGCATATTTCTGTAGGATTTGTATGGATGCGAATCTGAGACTTTCTGTGGGTTTTAGGAACAGGTGAAATTTTCAATGCTACAATTGACAATCACAAGACTTTTCTCTATGATTTAGGAGAGAAACATACAGAAATTGAGAAAAATTCATAATGGAAGGTTCTTTTTTATATTGAGAATTAGCTTTTGAAGAGGGTGGTGGACACAGAGCTTCATGTCTCTATATCCACTGTATGAACATGCACCAATAAACAATTTTTAAAGTCATTTTCCTCTCCTCAGCCTACAACCTGGTCAACTTTAGTTATTCCAGTTTTAATTATGTTTTTCCTCCTTCCAGCAGAGTTTTTGGTGTGTGGACAATTTAGACTCCACAATAGGAAGCTGTGGGGTCTGCTCAGCTCCTTTTGGCCATTTTAGGCCAGTCCAAACATGAACCTTACTGTGTGGTCACTGAGCATGGTCCTCTATTTTGGTCTGGCCTCAGAAAGGCCTGTAGAATACATTCAGAAAAGTCAAGATGGTAGTCATGACAGTGCAGTTAAAGTTCCCTTTGATGAAACTTGTGAAGACTGACAGTTGTGGATTAAATAAACGTTCCATGAAGTAGCCTCTACTATGGATCTTCATACAAACTTGGCCCACTCAGATGGATATTCAGGCAGATGTACTGAACTTTCAAATAGTTATATTGATATAGCATTAATATAAATGATAGTAAAATACCTAGAGCATTAATGTTTAACAAAATGAATTTAATTTTAAAGTGAGCAGGAAAGTATTAATTTGATAATTGAGAGAAACAGGCAGGTTCATGTTAATAGATTTGCTGATCCTTTCAAGCGTCTGATCCTCAAGGCCACTTTTATGCTGTTTCTAAATTTGCCTGGTTCATTGCAAGTGAATTAGTTGGGTTCTAGGTTTTTTGCAGAAAGAGCAGATGGGAAGCCCTTTGACTTGGGAGAAAAAGTGAGATGGACATTCTTTGTTTCCTTTGATCCTCTGCAGTTCCTGAGAAGACAGCAAGTTCTTCAGTTATACAGGAAAATCCTCAGGACCATTCGTCAGATCCCCGATGAAGCTGATCGTCGGTATATGAGAGACTGGGCGAGGGAAGATTTCAAAAGGAATAAAAAGGCTACAGATGAGGCAAGAGAGTTCTTAAATTCTCATGGACTTGGGCTGGTAGCTGGGCCTGCTGCCTTCTGGGAGGTTTCCATATAGCTTGCTTAGAACATTAGACAAGGATTGAAAAATGCTTTATGAGTCCTATGCAGTTGCTTGCCAATGGGTCGAATATATTTTGGAATATTAATTCCCCTTAAAAGAACTTCCAAAGCTGGTTATGGTAAAGACAAAAGTGATTTCATATTTACTTCCCCCCCCAAGAGCCAGAATCTGTAGCCTGGTGAAATGGAACATTCTTTGAATTTAAGAATTCTGAGACCAGGAATTAATTTCAAGTAAGAGAAGTGAATGAAGTAAATCCTGTTTGAGATTCCACTTGTGAGATGGCTGGTCATATAAATTTGACAAATATATTTGTTTAAATTACTTTGCCTACTAAGTATAACATTTCTGCTTTATAGGATACAATTAAGATGATGATCACTCAAGGCAACCTTCAGCTTCAGGAGCTTGAGAGAACACTAAAATTGGCAAAATCCTAGGCTTAATTCTGCCTACATGTTAAAGCAATTTTTCATTGTAGCTAACTGCAAAGACATTAAGCGGGAAGAGCCCTGCTGAGAATCCAACGATGTCCAATGTACACTTCTCAACAGTCAGATGGAAGACCTGCTGAATACTCTCCGTCATGGTATAAATGCATTATGACTTAAGGCTATGGTGCAATAGGAATAAAACAAGCAATACTAGCAACATCTGGACAATCCATGTGAAAAGTTAAAGAATAGATAAAGGGAATTTGATACCTTACATTTATGAATTGCACTTGTAACTACAAGAATACCATCACTCATTGGAGCAATTTACTTTTAAATGTGCTGTGTTTACCTAGACAGTTCTACAAAATAAAGGATTGAATCTTTACCAGTACTGCATAAAGCTTTGAAGGGATGATTTAATGAGATATGCCTTCAAATTGAATCAAATTGAATTTCCAAGGTAATTAAGGTACTTCAAAGTAGCTTCAGTCAAATTTGAAAGGGATTCTATGAATTTCTGGTACTTTCTGGCTTCATTGCTGCATTTTCTATTCTAAAAACAGACAAAATAGAGGGTGAATGGCATGGAATGCTATCTTATATTGACATGAGTAGTGGACCAGTGTTAACTGTGTATATACAGTAAATTTATTTGCAACCATAGGTTTTAGCGAAATAGTTACCCAGTAAATTTTATCTGTTTATAACTCATGTAGTACTTATGGAAGTATTTCATGTACTTGGGTGGACAAGCGCATGTAGATCAGATGTTGCTGTTATATATCTTCAGTTCTTCTGTTAGAATTTGTTTTGGCAAGTTTACTTGTAAAGAGAAAAATAAAGAGATCTAGTTTTGTTACTTTTTTTATTCTTTGCTCTATATTCTCCCAATCCTTAATAATGCCTATATGCATAACGTCTAGCTGCAGATGTTTGGTCTGAACCAGTGTGCTTGCTATTAAGCAGTATATATGATTTTTTATAGATTCTGTCAGGGAATTACTGAGTGAGCTGAGCTGTAAAACTTTAATTAGTATTGCAGTTTAAAAGCAGCAGGGCAGTGTTGTAGAGTTATAAAGCAACACTCAGGGTTACAATATGTATGCTGGCCTGAGTTTCAGGCTATAGTCCATTGCACTGATAAAGGAATCATTAAAAGGAGGATATTGACAGTGATGTTAGCAAAATTATTGCAGCGAGACTAGTCCTTTTGAATTGTCCTAAATATATCATTTTTGAGTATTGTTTATTCTGGTGCAGCTGAAGTTTGCAGTCTTTATTCAATTTCACAATATCCATAAAACATCATCACTGTACATCATTCTTCCCTGAAGGTGACTAAAGTACTATTTTGTCAGATTAGACATAGGTCTCTAGTTTTCTGCATCCTTGAGGGCTGAGAGACTTTGCTATTTCCAGATTCAAGTCTTGGCATTAAAACCAGTACTAATGTATCTTGCATCTGATTTTTCAATGCTAGTTCTCTGTATCTGAAATACCAGCTGTATCAGCTTGGTTGCCTTCTATTTTGATCACGTGCCTTCTAATTCCTGAATCAAAATGTATCAAAACAATTTAAAGGAATGATATTATTTTGCATCACAATTTAATATTAGTAATGCTCTTCCTATTCTTACCAGAATATCCTATAAATAAGAAGAGTGAAAATACATTTTGGAAAACAACCTTTTGTTCAAGGATTATTATAAACAGTTCTACTGGTATAAAATACTGAAGTTCATAATTCCACTTGGCAAATATTTATTTCAGGAAGTACGAAAGGTCCTAAAGGAGCCAGTTTGGTGTAGTGGTGAAGGTGCTGACTTAGAAACCAGGAGACCAGGCGTTCTAGTCCCACCTTAGGCAAGAAAATTGGGTGACTTCGGGACAGTCTGTCTCAGCCCAACCCACCACATAGGGTTGTTGTAGGGAAAATAGGTGGAGGGAGTAGCATTATGCATGTTCACTGCCTTGAGTTATAACATCATAAAGGTGGGATAAAAATCTAACAAATGAATAAATAAAAGGTGGCTGGTAGTTGGTGTGCAGAAAGCCAATCTTAACACCTGGATCGCCCAGAATCTTGTTGAGATCTTGTGATAAGAATCTAGCTCACTGCACCCTGTCTGCTATCCATGCTGATCAATGTAAGAGATATCTTCATAATACAACTTAAATAAGAACTAATAACACAGACTTGCAGAGTGATGTAAGCAACACAAGAAGAAACATAGGAGCAACAGACGGCAGAGTATGGTGGTTGCATCTCTGCAATCAACTGGCATATATACAGTTGCAGCATCAGCTGGGGTCATGTGATCATCATTTGCAATCTTCTTTGCCAGCTTCTAACAAAGTCAATGGGGGAAGCTGGCTTCATTTAACCACTGCATGATTCACTTGACAACCATGGCAAAAAAGATTGTAAAATTGGGCACAATTCACTTAACAGCAACTTGCTTAGCATCAGAAATTGTGGTCCCAACTGTGGTCATAAATTGAGGGTTACCTGTATTCAACTATATTACCATTATTCTTGACTGCACATCAGTCAGCTTTTTAGTATGAGAAGAGGAGCGCACAGCCTGTTTTCAATTCCTTGCTCCACCTTCCAGATGCCTACAGCAAGCCTCCCTAGTCAGCACTGCAACTGAATGGTCTGGTCACCATGATCTCGTGAGGCTCCAGAGACTGAAACAAATTCTCGTACGTAAGGTTGTTAACCACATTAGGGTTGGGAGTACTTGAGATTCACAAAGTCCTGTGCAGTATAGAAGAAAATAGTAGTCTTTCTGGTGTTGGCCACTGTTGGCAATTTTCAAAATTCAACTTGTTATGGTTATGGTATTGGGTAAGAAGCAAGGAGACCTAGGTTCTAGTCCACCATCAGCCATGGAAGCTCAGTGGATGATTTTAAACCAATTGCTCTCAACCCAGCCTTCTTCACAGGGTTGTTACTTGTACCACACTTGTACTGTGTCCATTGTACACATATCCAGTGTTCAGATAACCTGTGCCCAAAAACATACATATCCAGTGTTTAGACATTAGCTCACACTAAATAAAAATGCCATTCTCAATACTATAAAATGCTCTAACTTTAAAAAAATGTTTAATATGGAATAAAACAGTTTATTATAAAATAAAAAAAACTAAAGAATTCACAAAATGGCACAGGGACTGAAAAACAAGAACAGACATTCAATCACTCACTCCCAGCGGTGCATCTGAGGGGCACCAATAGGCGACAAACACATTCTACCCAGAATTAGTATCACAGCTAGGACTATTTAGAGCTAAAAAAAAACATTTTGCCCATCAACAAAATGTTGGCTTGGGAAAACTGGTTTCCTCGCAATAATTTCATGGATGCGTCCTCGTCTTTAAAGACATAAGTTCAATATGAGTGAAATAGTTCATAAGTGTCCTCTGCCCTAAAATGGTTTCCGTGGAGTTCTGTGAAAACAGCAGTGTGTCCTTTCTTCAGCCATGCAAGGGCTAGTTTTCCTTCTGTGCTTTAGTCCTTAGCTTCTGCAGTTCCTCTTCTAAACCTTTAATGTGTTCTTTAAGGACTGCTTTATCTTCCTGAGCTTTCTGGTCAGCTTGGCAACGAGCCTCTTCTATCTTTCTCTCATACCACTTCTCCATCTGACTTGACACAGCCTCAAAGAAGTACTGAGTAATTTCCAAAGCTTGAGATGTTCCTGCCAGCTGAGGACTGTGCTCTTTTCTCTCAGAGGCAGAAGTTGGGTGTGGAGCAGACGGGGCTTCTGCTGGTTGATGGGTCCTGTGCTTCAGCTGACCACTTTTACTGGATTTCTTTGTTTGAGTCCCTTTGTCTACCAAACAGCCGCTCTGTGATTCTGTACTTGTATATTCAGGAGAGGCCTGCAAAGCAGTTTGTACTTTTGAATGCCTTAGTTTGGAAACTGAATGTTCCACTGCTGGCGGCTCTTGCTGCAATCTGTTGAAACTTGCTTTATCCTTTGGCCTAACCACTTGAGGAGATGCTGGAGAAGGAGGGGGGACAGCACCACCCACTAACTGTTGTTCTGTTCCTGTAAACGGAAAGATAGCAAATAATTATAAGTGCTTGGAGTTGGGGAAGCTTGAGAAAAGCCCCCGTCAAACAGGAGAATGGGAATCATAGCCCCAATGCAGGATGACAATGGATAAATCAAAGTTCCTTACCACAGTTTTGGTCAAAGTTCATTTTAATTCCCTATGTCTTATTAAAGATAATTGGAATAATGATTGTAATGTTTAATGATTTTTACATTTTAATGTAATTTTTAACGATTGTAATTGTAATCTTTGATTGTAATCACGATTTGTCTATTGTATGAATATAGAGTGTACACTGGAGACAAATTCCTTGTGTGTCGAGACACACTTGACAAAATAAATTCCGATTCTGATTGAAATCTCTTCAGATCTGTATATTTGTAACAAATGGAATCTCAGGAGATTGGCGACATATTTCATTGCTTGCTTGCCTGCTTTAATATTGATGTGTGCAGTTTATATAGGCTGCTTGATGCTCAATGACACTGAGCAGCTTGTAATTTTTAAGAAACTGGCACTTGCAACCTTGGAATTGCAGAATGATGGCCACTGCTTGAAATTATCGTGGATTCCTAGTCTAATAGTAGCACAGTTTTTCGTTTATGAACAAGGATTTAATCATATAGGGCAAGGAGAAGCAATGTGGCTAATATCAAAAAAAGAAAAATAAGACAGCTAACTTTAGATTGACAGTACAGATTTCAGTGCACCAAATTAGCATAGATATCCAACTGAAAATGGCTGAAATACAAAAACAAAAATACCTGATGTGCTATCTTGCTGAACCACAAAATATTGCTTTCCAAAGCTCTGCTCTGCGACTGGCACCCTACTCTGGTCTGCATCTTCCGAGAGGCTCACATTGCCAGAATGATGATGGGACCCGTTTGATTGTGGTGGAGTTTGGTTAGTTTTACAGTCGTTGGTAGAGTGAAGGTTTTCTGTATCCAGAGTCTCTGTGAGCGACTCAGATGTGGACAGAGTAGATTTTGGTCTTGAAGATCTAGAATCTCCAGAGAGCTTCATTTCTAGATTCTGGATTTTTAGCAGGCACCAAGCTTTCAATTCACCCACCAAAGACAGCTGTGAAAAGAATCCACATATCTATCAGAGTGCATCAAAGGATATATCTCTCTCAATTCTTGGCCACTGTTATATTTTGTACCAATGTACTTTTGAACCAAAAAAAACAATTTAGTTCTATTAATCTTCCATTTAATACTGTATTCTTGCCAACATTAGCTTAGATATAGATGCCTATTCACCGAAATCAAAACTTTACCATTTCATCCTACAACAATTGGTTACATCAACCACAAAAGATTCCAGAGAATTCTACAACTAGTTATGTGTTACGTGCTGTGATACAGCAGTGGGACCCACGACCTGCTGTCCCAAGGCCCCATAAAGTTCTCAAAATTCTGGCTGCAATTGGAGAAGGAGAGCAGACCCCATGACCCCTTGGTTTTTCTGCCAAAACGGTGTCTTCTCCCAAGATGGAGCCATGAAACCTTCAGGGAGGCAATGATGCTCTCCAGAGCTTCCAGGAGAGCTACAGAAGGTGATCACTGACAGGGCGGGGAGGAGGGTGCGATACTCAGGGGAATGGGAAGGCAGGTCAAAGCTTGCAGGGATCCTAAGGAGCAAGAAGCAGAGTATAGGATGCCTCGGTTTGGGGAAATCTTGGGAGTCCTGGGGCAGGTGATCCTGGGCCTGAACTAGTCCTCCTAAGGGCCTCCTTCACCCCTGAAGCATCCCATGCTCTACTTAATGACCACATTGAAGAGAGCAAGGATGAGGTCATTGAGGTGATCTCGTGGGCACCTTGCTTAATGCCTTGTGACGTAATGGGCAGATTTCATCCCTGTTTTCAGTCAAGGACTACCTTGTGTCAACAGCAAGAAGACAAGACATGCTGAGAAAAAATATCAAAAATTATGTTGAAATACCTTGATTTCAACAACCTAATTTAATTCTGAATCCTCAGAATAAAATTTTCCACTATAACCAGAGTTGTTTTGTTCCTTTCATAAAATTTGTAATTAGTTTCATTATTTCACATATGCTCTATTAACAAATTCCTCATCATTTCATTTAATTGATCTCTCAAGTAATTTGAAAAGTAGTCCCTGTTTCTGGAACATAAAAATGCTACTGCTACTTGAAGGCCCACAAAATTGTTTCAAAATCCTTGAAGGTGTTATCAGGAAATAATCTCCTGGGCACCACATACTGTAGAAGATCTTGAAAAAACCTCTTAAGCAGCCATACAAAGTCTCTAAGTGGCAGCTTCTATTATTATTGTAGCTCTCCATCCCTAAAGCTGCACAATCTTACTGTGTATTCCTTACAACCAATGTAGTAACCTACCTGGCGTTTCTCCCCTTCATTTCTTTCCAACTCAGTGTGCTGAAGACGAGTAAGGCACTCTGCTCTTTCTGCTGACAGCCTCTCTGCCATTAATTTGTCTAAAACACGGAGCTGTGATGGAACATTCATTGCAATTATTTACTAGATCTTGTACATCAAGCAATTAGATCAATACATCTGAAAATGGCACTCTTAATGAAGGGGTGTAACTAAAAATAGTTATTTCAGTATGTCAAAAATGCATACACTAAAATTATTTCAAAATTATTTTAGCTACAGATGTGCTGGAGGAGGAGGAGGAGGAGCTGGTGGTGGTGGTATTGATTTTCTTTCAGTAATTGAGGTATCTGTTCACTTGCCTTACATAGGAACATACATTCTTATATACTTACACATCATGCTAAGCCAGAAGAATTTCTTTTTAGCCAAAATGTGTGAATCCAGTTAGTGTGGTTTATTCAGTTAGCTTTGTTTAAATCATAGCTTATGAACTAGGCCAGTTTCTTTCTAAACCTTATACAGAAAGTCCTCATTTAACAACCACAGTTGAGACGGACAACTCTTTTAAGATTTCTTGCTAAGCAAAGTGCTCACTAAGCAAGAAATTGTAGTCACAACTGTGTTTTCCTTTCTTCCTCCCTCCCTCCCTCATCCAGCCTTTCAAGTGCTCACCCTGGCATCCTAGAGATTATCCAGCTAAAAACTGACAAAACTGACCTGTTTCACACTGCTTTTGTTAGTTTCCCAACTATGCCTGGCCCTTTGGATTACAATGGCTTTCCAAAACTAATAAAAGCTTATTTTTTTCCAAAAGGACTTTGGGAGGATATGTATTATGTATGTGTACATGTGCACGTATATTCATTGTAAAGAAAGGGATTTCAAGAGAATAAGGAGGCACACTATGGAGGATATATTGAAAACAATGCACTGGTTCTGACAGTTTGGATTGTACAAAGAGTCCGGTGTATTCCCTGCTGTGTACCTGCTTATTCTCTTGTAATCCCTTCCTCTACAATCTCTCTGCTCTAAAAGGGAGGGGGAACAGATCATCATAGGAAAAGGTGCACTGACTGTACTGATGATTATGTGATTGAGGAATACGGCAAAGATATAAATGCGGATATTGGTTGTAAAGTTATTTTTTCAGCACTGTTGTAACTTCAAATGATTGCTAAATGAGGCAGTTGGTAAGCAATAAGTATCTGTATTGCTGCAGGCTTTCATGGCTGGTATCTTTTGGGTAGTATTGGATTTCAGGGTTTAATGACCATGACCTACCATGAGAAAATCTGTTGTCTAGACGATGATCACTAAACCCTGAAGCTCAGACTGATCTTTCTAAATGTGCTGTATAAAAATGAGATCTTTAAAACATAAGGCAGATAAAACATTGGCTGACCTACTGCTTATTCTTCCTAAGCGAAGACAGCAGAAAATAATTTCCACATTGTGGCAACAGTATCAGATAAAACAGCTCTGTTATCATATTCACATGGTGATAAAAAGGCTGTCAACCAGTGAATTCCGCTACATCTCTTTTCCTCATAAACCCCACATTTTGAAAAACGTTGCATCCCTTAATTCTTCCTTACCTGATGTTGTGTTTTATTGTCCATCTGTCCTAATTTGCTGTTCATCTTATCCTGCACTGCTACTAACTCAGCTTTGATTTCTTCCATAGCAGCTACCAGCTGGTTCTCTACTTTATGTATTAGTGGCTCACAACGACATCCATTTATAGGTGCCTACCAGAAATGACCACATACACACATGCATAAGCATCTTTCTCGGAATAAACACAGTTTGCTAATATAGCAAAGACAATCACAGAAGATAGCACTGGATTGGGGCCTCCTGGAAGCAAATTAATGGGAAAAAGAAAACATGTATGATAAGTTTGAAAATTTGGACTACAATTCCTAGCCAAGATGATTTCCAAGTTTATAATTTATATTTATGAGATTAAAAACACAGAGAGTAAAAAAAACATGGTACAGTAGTAAAATAAAGTTGGTGAACCCTTTGGAACTGAGCCGTTTCTTCATTTTTCTTCTGTTTTGGAGTGTTGTGTGCTTTATTCTTAGGATGATTTTTGTTGGATAAGAATTCTTAGAAGGAATAACATTCGGTTTGCATATTCTTCATTTGTACATTGTCTGCAGTGGTTTTGTAACCTTGTGAATATTGACAGTCCTTTTCGGAGATCCATGACATGAGACGCAGAGTCCAATGGTGGCAGTCAACATGTGTTAGCTTTTATAGGGAGCCTCAAACTCATATTTGATAGTCATCTATTTGATTGGAACACCTGACTAAATTATTCCCTTAAGAGAGTGTGTTATCATGGGGCTTCACGTTACTTTTTATAGCACAGACAATGAAACATGACATTGAAATACTTTTGTGGCATCATCTGTTTGAGTCTTTATCTATTAAAAGGACTCAGATGAACCTTAGATCACACTGTTGTCCATAATACTGAAATCCAGATGTGTGGGTTTCTGGGAAATGAAGTCCATCCATTTGTAAAGACTGGCCTATGTGACACTCTATTTAAAGACGGCCAACAAATCTGTTCTTTTACCCTCAAGAAACAAGAACTTAAAAAAAAAATTCCTAGAACCAGAAAGTATTAAGGAATTCTTACTGGGGTTATAAACCTATATTGCTTGCTTACTGAAAGTTTTTGAAAGTCCTGCCTCCAATCAAAATTTAAAAAATAGATTCCAAAATAAGCATCCTCAGTTTCTAATTCTTCTTAAGGAAGCATTTCTGCTTGCTACCATGAAATAATTCAGAAAGCTAAATGATGTAATCATGAAGGCACATTCATTTTCCACTGACCAAACCATCTTCTTAAAGCACAAACACAATGACTCCTATAAACTACATAACTTCCTTGAAAATCCTTTACTCCCTTTGCCTACCTCAAGGAATACTCTGCCTCTAGATTTATACCTGCATGATTTTCCCATTCTTTCCACGGTACAGTGTATATAACTGATAGGCCCTGCATTCATGGGGTGGTCGTGGAGATTCACAGCGATGCTTGCTTCTGCGTTTTGTCAGGTTTTGCGGTAGACCAAGAGGTATCTGCTGATCTGCTGGGGGCAAAGGATCCGAAAGTGCCAATACCTAATGTTTAAGAAAAGGAAGAAACAGCATTTTAATCAGCAAACAATCAGGTTCTTTTTTTATCTTTTTACTTTTGTTAGCTAAATTTTGAAACTTTTCCTGTTATTCGTGATCAAATATATGTCACAGTTGACTCCTAGTAGGGGTTCAACAAAACAGAAAATAGATTTTGGTCTCAACCCAGAGTTCAGCAGAAATAAAATTCAGAATGTTTTGATGGTTCTGGATTTCAGATGAAGTGATTTTTAGGACAGCATATTCTACCACCATTTGATTCCTGAGCTTCTCAGAGGTTCCTTTCCCTCATTTCTTCAATCTCAATCACCAATGTTCTCAGCATGAAATCTCCCATCGACCCAGCTAATCCCTTTGTCTTCATCAGTATCTTCCCTTCCTTCTTCTTCTCCAGCTTCTCTGTCACTACCAGTAATATTCTTGGCTTTTTCTCATTCTCGCTGCCATAAACACATCTGCCAAACTATTTCTGTCTAGAACAACCATCATTCTCAGAATGAAACAGAAAAGGCTCTGCTTTGTTCTATGTATAAAACAAAATTTCCAAATTATATGTGCCTTAATTTAGAGCTGGATGGATCATCCCAAACCAGCTGTTTTGTACACACAGTATTTTGTTCAACCCTAATTCATAGCCTGCATCCAAATTTATATATCCTGTATCTTCAATGAAGTTAGAAGTAACACATAGAATATGTTTTAATATGTTTCCTAATAATTGTCTATAATAGGTGCAAAAATGTCCATGATATGATTTCATTGTAATGAAGAGGTGAGGCTGATGTGTATCAACTCCTCTCCTTCCTTCCTTCCTTCAGCTGTTGAAAAGGCCTTCATTACATTGAGCTATTTTAATTTAATTAAATTAATTTAATTAAATTTGAACTAATTACCACCAAAGCTTTATTTCTATTTGCAATCTATTTTGCTTGGGAAAATGTCCTTGAGATAGTTATTAACTAACAAGCTTGTGCCTATAAAGTCTACTAAATACCTTTCACGCCTTATAAATCTGTTTACAATTATTTGCACTATTAGATATTTTTTAGAAATCTAAATAAAACTAGGGCTGAGTCTAGTAGATTGGATGCTTTTGGCAAAGACTAATAAAAGCATAGAAAAGAAGGTGGAAAAACACACTGTCTACATCAAAAGATTATTGTCTCTCTGTTGAAGTCCACTTACTAATACCTTTTCTCCTGGTTTCTTCTTTTTACTCTTCTTCTCTCTTTGCTCTGAGAAAGGCAACTGGCCTTCATTTTTCACGTCACCTCTTCCTTGAGCAGGATCACTGCTATGAGCGTCTTCAGCAGCAGAAGCACTATCCTGTTCAAAATACAAGCACATCTAGGCAAGAACAAAATGGATCTCCATTCTTCCTTTCATGTTTTACGGATAGTCCTGATCATGGTATTGCTCAAATTCCAAGCAGAAGATAAAAACAAGATTACAATCGCAGCTATTAATGGCTGGTTCCAAATGCTTATCATACAATGATGCAACAGATATGCCAGTGGCAAATTCATATAGTTTCAAGAAGCGGAATCTTTCAGTTCTCATATTCCTTTCCTTCCCACCTAAATAAATAGAAATGGCTGTACCTTGCTTTGTACCACTTCATCACGTGGCACAGACTGAGCTCGTCTTTCCTCTTTAAGTTTCTCCCTTTTCTTTCTCAGGCTCCTTCCACGATTAAAGCGTGAAATCTATATTCAGCAAAGTTTTTCATTAAGATGACAGAACTAGATCCTAAGTTAGTTAAATTTTAAAAAGGCTCACTAAACCGAAAGTGATTTAAAATGGTTGCAATCAAGTTAAATCCTATTGAGCTTGAATACTTCATATCTAACTGTGATCAAGTTTGAATCTAATTCATTATTGCCTAATTACAGGTACTCTTCTGGCTTGGGGTCCATCATGGCTGAAACCCATGATGGTTGTAGATCAGGTCACCCACTTAACTGACCTGATTTTACTACCTTTTTTGCAGTGGTCATTAAGTGAATCACATCATTAAGCAAATGTATCAGTCGTTGTGCAAACCAATTAACTTGCTTTGGGTGCAGTTTTGCTGAAAATCAGAAGTAAATGCTAGGTTTTGGCAGAAACATTTTAAAACACAGTCAAATGACAGTGGGACCAAGCACCTAAAGTGCTGTCATGTGAATCCAGGTCATAAGTACTTCCAGGGAGGTCCATTGTAATTTCAAATGGTCCGTAAGCAGCCTGTTGTAAATCAAGGAATATCTCTACTAAGGTTTAAACTCTGTTGTCTATTGAAGGTAGCAGTAAACAAGGAGACTGGGCAGAATGCAATGTTCAACCAGCTACATAAGCAACTGTGGAGCAAGATGGAAAATGTAGGCTGTATTAAATATACATACAGAACAACATAATATTTAGGTCTAATTTCTCTGTGTGTCAAAAGTTTAAGCTGGGTCAAAATCTCACTTTGGTCCCAATTAAGTGTAGTCACGTCTGAAAAGTCTTTTTCAATGAATCCATGCTGGAGAGTGAATACAAATCAACTTCAAATTCAGGTCATATGTCAACAATATTTAGTACTCATAATTACATTTTTGTAAGAAATATTTACTTCAAGATATTTTTGTGAAATTAAGTTTCCAACTCAGCCACAGTGCATGATTGTACCTGAGGGGCTTTAGTAAGTAGAAGAGCAACTTCAGGATTGTTATGCTCCCGGGCAACCTCTAGTGGGGTCTGGCCAGCCTGTAATAGAAAAAGATGGTTTATGCTTCTTCAAAACCATTAAGAAGTTTAGAAAGCCAGGACATTTTTAAATAGGTGAAATTAAGAACTCTTTCTGAGTTGGGCTTCTTTTTTATTGAAAAGTTTTAAACAGACATACAGAATGTAAAAAAAAATATATAATTAACCCCCTTGAACAG
>JANHFO010001351.1:326532-338136 GCA_032468095.1 Pareas carinatus | reverse complement strand
GATAGATAGATAGATAGATAGATAGATAGATAGATAGATAGATAGACAGACAGACAGACAGACAGACAGACAGACACTCAAAATGGTACTGCAGAGATACTAAAACAAGTCTTCTAATCAACTTTGATCAATTATATTTTTCCTTTCTGCCCTTAATTTTGGAAAGAAGTTATGTAAAACTTGGAATCGTCTGGCTCTAAGGTGGAGTTCCAAAAACCCCGGAGCCGGATCAGGCCGGAAACTGTGGAGGCAAAACAAAAACAAACACCAACGCGGTGAAGCAGCTGGTCAGCTCCCTCTTCCATCGCAGTCATGTGATTCAGATCAGAGTAGCGTAGCAGTCGTCCTTGTTGCGCAGCGCACACAGACACAACACCACATAAACGGAAGCAAATTCATAACCTCACTCCCCCATGTGAAATCACCCTTAAAACCCGGATACGCTGATTTTATGCAACACTGGCACTTGTAGTATGATTACTAGCATGCTTACTCACTCGTACGTTTTACTATCCGAGGCCTACACACACACAGCATTGTGTATTGCAGATGCTGGCTTCCTTCCTCTGGTCTCTTTGGAAGCCAATCAAGTAACCAAAAAAAGGATACGCTCGCTAACTGCTCCACGCCTTGCCTTTAATTAAACAATCGTGTAACTTTAGCCTCCGTTGTAGAGGAAAAGCCCTCCTGCAACCAAATCTTTTTTCGCTTTGAACTGCCTTTGAGCATAAGCAGAGTTCCCCCCACCCTTCATCCACTGTTAACTGTTAGGAAACATGCACCTATTGGAGGGAAGGTAGCAAAAACAGCCATTTCGAGGCGTTGTCGACCCCGAGCACCCTTTTGTAGTTACCTACCGATTCCCCCCCCCCCACCAGCGCCTGTACAACAAAAACAAAAAGGGTGCAGCCGCCCCTCCCTTGCCGCCGCGGGAGCTCACTTCTGGGTGCCTAACTATTATGTTACTCCGTGAGCGTCTGTGTGTGTGTGTGTCTGCGCGCGTGTGTCTGTCAGGTGACTTGGGTCACGCCGTTTCTCTCCTCTGGGAGGGACTGCAGGGCCTCGGCTGGCTTTCCTTTGACGAGGAGGAGGGGGAAAAAAGGGAAGGAAGGAAGGAAGGAAACAAGGCAACAATTTAGGCTTGAGTTGCGCCCCCCCCCCCAGCTCCCAACCGGAGAGGCAACCTGGAGGGGCGACGCCGCGGGGAAAGCGGTGCTCGACCAGGACGAAGCCGGGGCGGGATCAGGATGAGCGAGGTGCCGGGGAAGCTAAAGGATCAGCAGCAGGAGGACGAAGGAGCGGAGGGAAAAGAGGAGGCGGCGGCGGCAAAAGACGAGGAAGAAGAAGAGGAGGAAGAGGAGGAGGAGGAGGAAGAGGACGAGATTGTTGGGCTGGCAGATTATGGGGATGAGAGTGAGTCTTTCTCGGATGGCGACCACGAGAAAAGCGGGGACGGGGCGTGTAAGTAGTTCCTTGCGGGGACGACGGAGGGAGGGCGGAGGAAGAGCGAGCAGCCTTGGTTTGGGCACTTTGCTGCCAGGCCCTTTGTTTGGGGAGGGCAGAAGGGAGGGACCCCGCTTTGAGAGCGCGCCCGAGCCAGGAGGATGGGGCAGCGGGCATCGAGTAAGGCTGGAGTTAAAAGTTGGGGCTCCACCCAAACGCTTGGTTGGGTGGTGGGTGGGAACTGTACCCCTACCATTTGCCCCCCCCATTCACTCCTTGGCACGTGTTTTACTCCTGGTGAACCGAGTCGCGGTTGAGTCAGTTTGCTCAATTGTCCGCATTATCGGTAGAAGGTTAAGCGAATTCGCCACTCCTCTGCGGTTCCGCGTGCCTTGGGATCGCCGCAGCCTTTCCGAGGGGGGAGGGAGGGAGGGAGACTCAGCTGGCTTTGAAGGGAAAGCAAAGATGGATCCCTTCCATTCCCACCACTGATTCCAGGAGTCGAGAGTCATTAAAGGCTGGCCCTTAAATCTTATTTTTCACCCCAGGCAATGAGGTGATGGCTTAAAAGTCGGAGGACAGGCCGCTAAAGTAGAGGGTGCAAGATACTTATGGTTAAAATTATATCCACCTTTCATTCAGGAACTTGCTCAGCCTAGTTTACCCTACCAACAACCCTTTAAGCCTTAGCCTTTCTTGTTATAACTATGATGCAAAAAAGGGGTCTTTTTAAATACTTGAATGGGTAAGGGCAAAAACTGTGATCCCTGAGCCTCTTGGCTCTGGTTTCACTCTCCTTTAAGAGAAAGTATGCAACCTTCCCAGTGTAGTGGAACCCTTTCTTACATCTAACATAATTTAAAGGAAATGAGATTGTGGGGTGGGTTCACCTGTATCCATGGTCAAACTGAGTCTTTCCATCTCTGTCCCTTAGAAATATTTCCCACAATCCGAGCTGCTCCTTTTCTTTCCTGTAACTGCTGTAGAGAAGGGAAAGGATAGGATGCACATAACTGTCCCGAGTTTGGGATTTTAAGAAGAAATGGAAAAGGAAATGGCTTCCTGGGCATTCATTTTCTTGGCCCTCTTTCTTGAGCTTTGCTGGCTCCACACAGTATTGTTTTGCCAGGGCTGCCAAATCTGGACTGCAGAAATCCAAAGATTTTTTTTCCTTAGTAATTCTGCTCTTTAATAGGGATCCTAATATTTTTCTCATGGCCACAGACTCTGGCAACACTGGTGGAGAAAGCAAGGAACTGAGGTTTGGGAGCAAGGAGACCGGACTTGGATGATAAGGAAGCAATTGAATGAGAATGTTGTAAAGCACAATTTTAATGTGTCTATGAGCAAAACAGAAATTATTAAGTGATGGAAGAAGGTGAAAACATGGAATAAAATGAAAAAACCCTGAAAATAGAGGACATTTAGAAGCATGTTGGTATAGGTTTTTGAGAATTGGCAAGGAATTTATTAACTGAATAGAGTTTGACTTTGAACTGGAATAGTTCATAACTGGCCTTTAATATGAGAACAAAATGATGATGATAAGACTTAAGATGGGTTGGATAGCACGGAAGATTTCCCTAGCTACCAAAATGTGAGTGTGCTAGATTGAAGCATATGTTTGTGTCATGCATTGTGATGATTTACAGAAAAATCTGACCTGTCCTCTTAGGATGTATTCTAAATTTTTAATGAATCCTGATATTGAGACTGAATTTTTTTTAATAGCAAATGTGCATCTAGTCCTATTTTTCACAAAATGTCAAAGCAGAGACACTTTGCAAACATTAGCAAACTGCATTTTACAAAAACCTTGGGATTTTGGTTAATATTGTAGGTGAAACACTAATGCTGGAGGCAGAGCATTTGTGCATTTGCCCCAGTGAACTAGGGTTTGGTAAATTTCCAAGTTGAGCTGAAACTCTTTGATACACTTACTTTGCTAGTTATAAAAGTAGTTAATAGTGAGATGGGTGTGAAATAATAAAAATAAATACTGTAATTCTTGTTCTCTACTTATATTTTAGAAGTAACAAAAAGCATGCAATTGCACTTAACTTGTCTGAATAGGCAGCCAAATGTGTATTTTCACAGACAGCACAAAATATTTCAAATCCTCAAGGTGTTTTGCAAAGAAATGGCCTTTTGCATTTCTACAACATACCTATATATTTGTATACATATACATCTTACATTTAAAAAGGTGTAGATACACATGACCCCATCCCTTGTTTAAAAAGGAAATTTAGTATACTCGTGCTCCCAAAATGCATATAAATAAAGATGGATACTATAGGCAGCTAAAGGTCTGAAAAGGTGAGATCTTTCAAAGATTGCATAGCTCTAGGTTTTCTGTTTCCGACTGCTTTGAGAGAGCATAGACTGAGGGTTTGAAGAGGGAACAACACATAGATCACAAGTATTGTCAGTTGAAGCTGTGTTTTGTGGGAAAGAACAGGAAGAGAAGGGGGAGGGAAGAAGGAAAGAAATGTGCATGTGACTGAAGACAATATTGAGAAGTCTTAGTATGGAATTTATAGATTGGTGATCATTCAGTTTATTATATGGATCTCTTGTGTGTGTGTCATATACAAAAAGAAAAGCTCAAGGGATTGAGAGCTTAAACACAACTTGGAGAAAAAAAACATTTAATCAAACTTTTAAAATTGTATAGTGGTGTGCAGTGTGCAGACAGAGTGCATGAATCGCAAAGACACAAAGTTTTAAGGAAGGCCAATTTCAGATCCATAAAAGGCAACAGCCGTAGAAGAGTGCAGAGTTCCTTTGCAGCTGTGAATGTCTATCTCCATATTGCAGACAGTACTTCAGACAGTTGTCATGTTGGTTTTGTTTGTTTTAATAAAACCAATGCATTGGGATATATCTCATTACTCCAGCTTTTCTAAATGGAGCCAATAGCAGCTAGTGACTTGTCCAAAGATGTACAAAGATCTATAACTCAATTTTCTTCAGTCTGTGATGGAAATGTCCATGCTGAAAAAGGAGTACTATAAGAATTTTCTTTTAATCTGGAATAGATTTAGATTTTTCATTGGGTGAATGGAAGTTTGCAACTCTGTGATATAGGAACATGGTAAAGTCTGTCGAGAATGGAATTCTGATTAATGTAACCTGCATTTATTTCCACATTATGGCTTATTTTGTGAGAGATGTGAGTTTTTTCAAAGTAGCAGGGAGAAAGAGAAAAATAACTGGAAAAATATTATTTAAAGATAATTATCCAGCATTCAGAGTTAATTTAAGCTGCTCTTTGACACCAGAAAAGAAAGAACCCTTAGAGTTTAAATAATAAATTGAAATTGCATTCAGATTTGGATGTAAGATATAGTTTTCTACATTATGTATAAACTTAAAAAAAATGTTTTGATTCTGTTCTAGATTTCAGTGATCCTTTTAGTACTGAAGCTAAGCCAAGAATCCTCCTCATGGGACTGAGAAGAAGTGGAAAATCCTCCATTCAGAAAGTTGTTTTTCATAAAATGTCACCCAATGAAACTCTTTTCTTGGAGAGCACTAACAAGATCTGCCGAGAAGATGTTTCCAACAGCTCCTTTGTTAACTTTCAGATATGGGACTTTCCTGGCCAAATTGATTTTTTTGATCCTACTTTTGACTACGAAATGATTTTTCGTGGCACTGGAGCATTGATATTTGTGATTGATTCTCAGGTAAGAAGAAGATGATGATGTTAGACCAATTTGACTTTTTAAATCATTCTCAAACCTTGAATTTGCACAAATAAACCCTATTTGACAGTAGAGGAATAGAATAGATGATGAAAAATTAAATAACAACTGGAGTGTAAGACGAGGACTACCTGTACATAATAATTCATAATTATGGATTATGTTTCTGCTAGTATTGTATATTGCCGAAGGCAGTGGTCGCGAACCTTTTAGAGACCGGGGGCCTGAACCAGTCACGGCTAACGAGTCACGGCTCATGATGCCATCGCCTGGTGCCACTATTCCTTTCCAAGCATGCACATTGCTGCTATGTGCACTGCTATCCGATGCTCAGCTCTGGGGTGATGCTGGGGTGACTTGGCTCACGTGTCGACAGAGAAGGCTCTGTGTGCCCACTGTGGCACACGTGCCATAGGTTCGCCACCACTGGCCTAAAGTTATCCAAATTCAGATCCACTCTCACCTCCCGGGGTGACTGCATCAGTGTGCCCAACTTTAAGGATTATTTTTGTGGAGAAAAAAATAGAGAAAGGAGTGCTAAGGATATCCGCTCAAGTATTTTGAGGAAAGACATGATATAAGTGTAACATCTATATACAGTATATAATGAAAAATCAACATGTTATGTTAGGGAACTGCTTAAATAAGGGAAATGAGAGATGCTGATTTTGGTGGTTACTACTGATGCTATCTCTGCATTATCCCCAATGTCAAATGCGGAGTATCTTAGCAATAAGGTACAAGAGAATAATAGCTTGAGTGTTGGCCACTGTGGAACTAGAATATTGGATTAGGTAGTCTTAAGGTGCTTGTAATCTTTAATTAGAAGCGAGAGAGTAAATGATTAATAACTCATTGAAATATTCTGTCTTCTACTTTTTTTGTTAATGAAATACTATTTTACCATTAAGTGCCATGGGAGTGTCATATAATGCTTTTTGAGTAAAAAGAATTCAGGTTGAAATGTTGAGTCATTCTTTTTATCCAATTCCTTTTTTAGGATGATTATATGGAAGCATTAGCTAGGCTGCACCTCACTGTGACAAGAGCATATAAAGTAAATCCAGATATAAACTTTGAAATATTTATTCACAAAGTAGATGGTTTGTCTGATGATCACAAGATTGAAACGCAAAGAGACATTCATCAGCGGACTAATGATGACCTTGCAGATGCTGGTCTAGAAAAAATCCACTTGAGGTGAGAAAAGCAGTGCAATAGATGGAGTTTGCTAAGGAGAAAATGGAAACCACAAGTAACATCAAAAGAAGCGCCATAGTGTCAAACTTGGGGAAAGTCTTAGTAAGCTTAGTTTTACAGCATTTCATTACCAAATATAATAAATGTTTGCTGGTGTTGCCATGCTTAAAACATTGCAATTAGTTGTTTTCCAATCGACAGAGGCATATATTCAAGTCATTCTCAGTGAATATATTATTGATTCCCAGTTGTATATTTTTAATGAGCACCACTTTGGGGAAGAAGACACTGCTAGAGCGATGCATTTTATTAGCCTCAGAGTTGTTGATGTTCCTGACTTGGAGAAAACTGTACTGAGAATACAGTTTTGCTATTGTAGTGAGATGGCATATGGCAAAACCAATGGTACAACAAAACATTTTAATTGACTTTGTATGATAATGAACTTTACACATAGTCAACCATTCATTCAGCAACCCTTGACGTTATGACAGTGCTAAATGAAGAAAGTTAAGACCAGTCCTCAGATGTTGTGGATATTGCAGTGTTCCTCTAGTCACGTGATCGCAATTTGGCAATCAGCTTGCAGTTGGCAATCAGCTTGCAGTTACAATGGTTGCAGTTCACAGTCAACCTATCGCCATTTGTATCAGCTTCCAACAACCAAAGTCAATGAGGAAGCCAACAGGACATTGCAAATGGAAATCACATAGTATCACACTTAATGATTTTCTGAACTGCTGTCATAAGTCATCATGGTCATGTGACATCACATTTTACAACTGCATTGGTTAGTGAATGAGTTACCAGTCCCAGTTACTGTTGTTAACAAAGGACTCCAGGTAGTACTGTAATAGATCTGGCCTATTACAGTCATACCGGTTGACTTTTTTGTGGGGTGGTTAAGTGAATGTGGTGGATCTAAATGCAATCGCTGTGGTCGTTAAGTGAACCGAAAATCTGTTCCAGTTTTTGCCAAAACCATTGTAAAGTGGAGTCACATGACCATGCAAACAGCCATAAATACAGTCATGTTGCCAAGTGCTTGACGTGTAGTCATCTGACCCCAGGGAGAGCCCAACCATCAGAAATTTAGATCTGGGTCATAAATCCCCTTTTTCGGATAGTTCTGAACAGTCGCTAAATGATGGGACCATAAATCAAAGACTACTTGTACCTGTATTTAATTAAAAAATTGACTTCTATAAACCCAATTAGGCAGTACATGAACCTTGTCATCATTAGCCCACTATCTGGTGAAAATATTTTTTTTTTAAATTGTGAGATCAAGTCACAATTTCAAGAGATTTTTTAGTGCTCTTTTTTTGCCTTTCGTTCAGTTTCTACTTTGCTTTCTAGCAATACATTCTGTGTGGCTTGTAAAACAAGGTATTAAACAGATTATGATGTTATTTTTTTCAACATCTTTTATATTTTTAATTAAGCTCTTTGTAGACGTTTACTTCAAATGAATATATTGATTATTTTCCTTTTTTCAGCTTTTATTTGACAAGTATATATGACCATTCTATATTTGAAGCATTCAGCAAAGTGGTTCAGAAATTAATTCCACAACTCCCAACATTGGAAAACCTGCTTAATATTTTTGTTTCGGTAAATATGTTTGTAGTTGCATGTATTTCCTATGTTTTTCATTTTATTGAAAAAGCATTTTTTTTTGAAGTTTTGAAAAATATTATTAGGATTATGAGATTTTGTATTAAACATCAATAATGCTGTACAGTACAACATTTATTACTTTACCAAATGTGCAGTATTTATAAAATAGTGATAGCTTGCAACCTGGGATCCAAAGACCATCTATTACTCATTAGTTCCTGCGTTGAATGAATCGGTGGATTTCATTGTTTATTTATTCATACAATTTATATTGTTGCCCACCTCACCAAAATGATTCTAGGTGACATGCAAGGTTAAAACCAAAACAATAATGCACATGCCACTACAGTCACTGAAATAATAACTAAACATTAGTCAGTGGATCTCAATTAACGTTCCAGATTAAATGTCTTTGTGAACAGTTCTGTCAGATCTTTAACATCTGGATTTATGTGAGAATAGTGTTCCAACAAATAAGAGGTAGCAGAAAAGGCATGACTCCTAACTGCCACAAAGTGACACTTTTTTAATAGATGAGACTTAGAATATATCAATTTTGCCACTTCTGGTGGTGTGGGATATGCAGTGTATAACTGTAATCCAATGGGAGGTGACTGGAATATTTATCACCTTATCTAAGGTCTCCCAATCCAGACACTGAAACAATTGGTGCACTGAGCCATAGGTTCTGAAAAGCCTGATAAGATCCCCTGGTGCAAGCCAAAAAAGAGAGGAAGAACCTATGACTCAATGATAAGACATTAGCCTAACATGTAATCCATCCCAGGTTCGAATCCCATCAAGGGTATGCCTCGCTGATGAAAGCTAATATGCTAGAAATGGCCATCCAAAACTCCCTCTCTTTCTTTGTTAGCTTACTCTATAAAAAAGTTGTTTCTATTGTGCAATGTATTATAATTATTATTTGAATTTATATCCTGACTCAGCATCTCTGCGCAGCTATATTATATGATATTATGTAAATATAGAGAGAATGTGGGAGAGAAGACGATTGATAGACAAGACAAACAGACCTAGATGGATGCAAGATAGATATAATGGATGGATGGATTATTGTGTTTATGTGTGTATATAATTGTGTGTGTGTGCATTATGTACAGTATAGGATGCATTATATAAATATTAAGTTTCTTGTAACAAAATCCGTATTTCCTTGTAGAATTCTGGAATTGAGAAAGCATTTCTTTTTGATGTAGTAAGTAAAATTTATATTGCAACTGATAGTACCCCTGTGGACATGCAAACTTATGAGCTGAGCTGTGATATGATAGATGTTGTCATTGACATCTCCTCCATCTATGGGTAAGTTGGAGTGTTTTTGCTATCCTTTGTGCTTGTTTGCAGTTAATGTACTGTGTAGTCATCACACGACAATGCATTTGTAATGAAAAACCTAACATTTGCATATACAATGATATGCAGTTTGGTCTTTGTCAAAGTTGGGGGAAATAGTCCAAGTTATCTTGAAATTACCAATGAGAATCAATCAGTCATACTGTGTGCTTAAGTAAATGTACATAGAGACACACAATCATATATAAGAATCAGGGTGATCCTGCGTTGAATTATGAAGTGTGCCGCCTAGAGTGGGAAGAGTTGGAGTGACATGGAGAAAAATTAATAAAGAAGAGGGTGTTTTAGATGTGATGAGAATCTTGTAATGGAAGCAGAGGGCATTGCATAATTTCTAATCTTTTTTTTAAGGAGAGCCTTTTTAAATTCAGGATGATTTTCCCTTTGGGTAGATATGATACTTGATTTTTTTAGATAGAGGCTATACATATAGTATCATGCTTTATTTGGTTATACAAGAGAAATTGGGGAACAATATTCTGAGAAGTCATGTTTTCAGAAAAACTCTTTATAGTTAATAGATTATTTGATGTTAAAAAGGAATTTCCTAAAAGTGTAAATAAATTGAAGCTATCTATTGGTAGCAGAGAGAAGGTATTTCTGTTTTTTTTAATTACTTTGTATTTCTCAGAACATCCCTGAAGTATAAGAAACTAATTTTGGAGTCTAAACAGATATATAGTTTGATGGTATTATCAAAATCATCTTAGCATTTTTTTGGCCAAGAAGATCTGTAAGCAGATCTAAATCAGCTATTCCTGTTAACTTCACTCTTATTTTGCTGTAGTGCATTCTGTTTGTGGCTTCCTTTACACATATTTCAACAGTTGCAATGGTGCCCACTGGACTGGAGCAATAAGAGTAGAATGTCTAACAAAGCAATTTGATTGATTGTTAATTAGCTACTTAGCCAAATTCAGTATTTTTGTTTTGTGAAATACAAATTCTAAATATTTTTTAATAAAGGAAGGTCTTCTGTCTTTATACCACTATAGATTTTGATGATTACTAAAATCATCCAAGCATATCTGCATGTGCAAGTTGTGGTTTGTTGCAAATAAGCTACTATATCTCTGCAATAAAATCTAAAGGGTTGTTTCCTATAATATTTGAAAGGTGCCCTCTAAAGTCTAAAGGCTTTCAGGCATCTGTTGAACTGCCATCTCTTCATCCAACACATTTCTGTTTGAATGTTTCTTTGTTCTTCCTCCAATTTTTAAAATGTATCTCATATATGTTTTAATTATATTCAATCCTTTAACCATAAATAAATACTAAATTAGAACTGTTCTCATTTTATATACTGTACATTTATTATTGTAGATTAATGTTAATATTTTCTTACACTATTTTGTATTCTGTATATTTTTACTTCTTAGTTTATGGTCTTAGTATTAATATTAAGTTTTTTTGTGGATCTTTAAACAATTAACTTTATAGCACTATGTTGGTAATGCTTTTATGTATCATATAGGTTTCATTGTTATATTTAATATGAATCCTTTTAATTTACTGTGGTTATCTTCACCAATACTATCATATCTATTTTATAACAGTAGATTATATTTGGATATACTCTAAAGCACCTAGTATGTAATTTATCTTTAAATAATACTGTAAGAAGAATACAGCCTCTAGACTGTAACAAATTAATGCTGTATTTTCCCAACTTTCTTCTTTCACAATCCTTTGCTATTAAGGCTCAAAAAAGATGGTGCCGGAACACCTTATGATAAAGAATCAACAGCAATTATAAAATTGAATAATGCCACAGTCCTTTACCTAAAAGAAGTGACGAAGTTCCTTGCACTAGTCTGCTTTGTCAGAGAAGAAAGCTTTGAGAGAAAAGGTATTCAACTTCTTTGCCTAAATCTATCCATGTTTTCCTTTGGAAGAAAATGTTTCCCTGTCTTGATCATACAGTCGAATACATTGTTTCTCAGCCTTGGCAACTTTTAAGATACGTGGACTTCAACTCTCACAACTCCTCAGCTAGCATGCTTCCAGGCAGCATCCCGTCAGAATCAAAATGTAACTAAAAAATGTAACCATTTAGTAAATGTAAGCATTGAGATACTGTTGGGAATGGGGTGAAGAATGGAATGTATTTCAGCATTCTGTGTTAGAATGACTGGATTGTGGCAGTGTATTTTGCTATGTAGATTCTGTAAACCAGTGGTTCCCAAAGTGGGAGGTACTGCCCCCTGGGGGGTGGTGGGATGGCCTATGGGGGCGTTAAGAGGCCGGGGGGGGGCCG
>JANHFO010001351.1:300631-318160 GCA_032468095.1 Pareas carinatus | reverse complement strand
TTAGTGGATGCCCATTTTGTACTCAATTTATGTCTAAGGCATTTGGTGAAATTAAATTTGGAGAATTAAAAGTAGCCAAGCATGGATATTCTGCCTCTGAACCTCTTTTTTAGTGCCCTCTCCCCACCATCTTCAATCATAATTGTCAAAGATTAGCACAATGGCTGCTAACCGTTTCTGAGGGAAAGTAAAGATATATGTCCTAAGAAAGGCTTATGGTAGTTTTTAAAAAAACAACACTCGGTATTCTGCCCAGGAGAAAAAAACCTGACCTCACCTTTGTACAATATTGCTAGATTTTATTGGCAGCTATTCATAGCTTTGCTGTCCCAACCAATTTTGAGTTATAGCCCTTAAACAAAATAGACCTAGAAAACAATGATGCAGATAGACCTCATTGAACAACTGCCCTGTTCAGCAACCATTTGAAGTTATGCCAGAGCTGAAAATATAGTTTTATTACTGTTTTCCTATTTACATCCATCACAGCATCCACGGTCACAGGATTGCAATTGCATGTCTTATAACTGGCTTCCAACAGGCAGAGTCAACAGAGAAACCAGCAGTAAAATTGATCATGTCTCGCTTAACAATCGACAGTGACTTGCTTAGCAACTGACTGGGACTATTAAGTTGGGATGGTAAAGTCATATTGTTGATTCAAGGAAATAAACTTTGATATGCCAGTTATGGCCTATTTAACCATAATGATAGCAGCCAGGGAAATGTTGCTTGACTTCAAATTTAATCTGGTGTATTTTTGAGTGAAAGTGATTGGTTGTTTATATTTTGATATTTTCTTTTGTAGGACAATCTTTTTGAGTGGCATTTCAGTGTAAGAGGTCCTCCAGATTCAGAGTTTGATGGAGGAGTGTATCATGGAAGAATAGTGCTACCACCAGAATATCCTATGAAACCACCAAGTATTATTCTCTTAACGGTAACAAACCTCAGGTGTCAGCTAGAAAACCACAGATGCATTCTTTGATTATTAAATCATTGTTAAACGTCTCAATTACCTTAATATGTAATAATTACCTTAATAATTTTGAGAAAGAAAAAGATGCATCTAATTATTTTTCCTAGCCTTTTACTGTCAACACACCACCATTAAGTT
Organism: Pareas carinatus; assembly: GCA_032468095.1. Lineage (NCBI taxonomy): Eukaryota > Metazoa > Chordata > Lepidosauria > Squamata > Pareidae > Pareas > Pareas carinatus. Next base: position 317,043 of record JANHFO010001351.1, on the reverse strand, counting down.
ACACTGGATTTTTAGAATTAAGCTATAATCATTTTTTCTATCACTTGTATGATATCCACTGGATCAGGCATGGTTCACAACAATGACACCTCTATAAAATCTTTTCAGTAGTAAAATCATCATAAAATAGAGAGTCATGTGTTCATCTAACAGTTAAAAAATAAATTCCCTTACTGCCTGAGGGAAACTAGCAGTTATCTGCTCTTTTATGCAGGGAGAATTGAAAATGTTTGAAGAATTGATGGGGCATGGTGGCTATAGAATGCAAAGAACAATAATTTTAAAGTTCTTGGAAATGATTGTCAGCAGCAAGTGGTGTTTGGGACCATTCCAGTTGTTTCCTTTTATTGGTATTTAATATTAAATATTAAAACAATAAACAGATTAATAGCATTCATTATTTAGGAAATTATGAGTGGTTTTTTATTCATATATGCTGGAAAAGCAGTTTTGAGTTTGCTTTCTCCCTCACTCTGCCAATGGGTTGCTCACTCAAAATTTTTCCACACCAGCCCTTGCTAGCAGCCAGGTCAGCTCATCAGGACTGTGACAACACAGCTGCCCTTTAAGGCCACAACTGAACTGTTTTTTTTCTTGCTTTTTCTTCATTCCATATCTGGCTCACTTCAACAAAACCACAAGCATGACATGCCTCAAAATCCATATGCCACATAGTGAATAATGCTAAATCTAAGCTTTTTTTTAAAAAAAAAGTTCATTTTTTCTTCTCAATTTGTCTTTTGAAGGCCAATGGTAGATTTGAAGTGGGAAAGAAAATTTGTTTAAGCATCTCAGGACATCATCCTGAAACATGGCAACCGTCTTGGAGCAGTAAGTATCAAATGTTATTGGCAGTGAGGGAAGATTGATAAAGAAGTAAATCTCTGCTATTGAAAGAACATAGTACCTCAGTACAAAAGATTTTGTAATTCATTCTCTCTCCCTCACTCCCTCCCTCTCTCCTTCACTCTCTCCCTCTGTAGTTGGATCTAGGTACTGACCAATTTTGCATTTTTAAAAATCAAAATTCTGTTCCAGCATCATATAAATGAGTCAGTTTGTGACTGGTCCTTGGGCATATGCTCAAAATGTGGGGCTGCACAGATGGGGAGAATTAGACAAGTGCTATAAGTTACACTTGACAAGCTTGACTGAAATGCTTTTTCCAAAGAGCCCTATAGCTTTGTCTTTTATTGCACCTACTTTTTCTCTCTGTGTATGTGTGTGTTCATAATTACTAATTAAAGTTATTTTTTATTACAGTAAGAACTGCCTTGCTCGCTATTATTGGATTCATGCCAACAAAAGGAGAAGGAGCCATAGGATCTTTAGATTACACACCTGAAGAAAGAAGAGCTCTGGCTAAGAAGTATGGGTTACGTTTTGTGTGAAGTAAACAGCATGCTCGGTTGTATTTCTGAATAAAAATGTTCTTTCATTATGAAACTGATTTTCAGGCCTCTCAGTATTTATTTATTTATTTATTTGTTTGTTTAAATTTATATACCGCCCTTCTCCCGAAGGACTCAGAGCGGTGTACAGAAAACATGGAAAAATTTAACATTGAACGTTAAAAAACTATTTACAAAATATGGGATATGGGGGAAGGGAATGGGAAGGGGGGAAGGTATCTGAGAGTATATTTTAAATCAAGGAAGTACAACCTTTTTAGGAGTTGAAAACGGCTCGTGAACATTATTCTGGGTTATGGGGGGGGATGGAATAGCAAAAACTATATATTTTTAGCCTTATCTCCTTTCAGCTTACCAAGTTTTAAGCCACAGTAACTTCTGATAGAGCCGAAGAATTCTTGCTCTGTAATTTTTTTTTCTAGAAATTTTTCAGCAGATTTTTTGTTCCAGATACCCGCTGAAATTTATCTTCTGCTTGACTATGAAATATTATAAAGGTCTTAGATTGTTGTCAGATTTAATCCCGTAATATCATGTCAGAAGCTTCTACTGGTGTGTGATAAGACCTGCTGCTTCTAGAATCACACTTCACATTATCTATTTACCTTGCAATTAGTTTCTTCCCTATTTGTAATCTCAAGTTTTTGTTGATGTGGAATTTGGTGGAATCTTTGATTCTGCTTTGGCTCCAGTTTTAGCTTCTTCAAGTATCTTATACAGATAGGCACTATATACTGCTAAAGCTGTCTTGTCTGTAACTTTTAACTGGGCAAAACACTGCATCATAAAGCAACCATTTTTGAACTAAGGTACACTAATGGACAGAATGCATCCAAAATCTGGACCCACGACTCCAGTGGGATTGAAATTTGTGATCACTTCAACACTGCCACACAGAGGTTCAGTAAACCAGCTCTTGCTTAGCCCTCTGGAGGCTGTGTAGACTGATCCCTCCTTTTCAGCTGGAATTCAGATAGAATGGTTTCACTCACGCCCTGCAGAGGCCAAGTAAATCAGTCTCCGCATCACTGACACAGGGCAGTCAGATGCCAATCAAGCTGGCTAGAATCTCCTCCTAGTCCATCTGCTTTTTGCCTTGCTCATTCTGATTCTCTGTTTAGGTAAGGAATTCTCTGAAAATATGACCCCATAGGCTATGGGTTGTCTAATCCGATATATATTTATTCAGAATTGTTCCATTAATTCATTCAGGCTTACCTTTAGATGAAGGAGTTCAGGAATTCAGCCTTAAATTGATTGAGTAGGGCAAGAAAATTGATTTTGCACAATTACCTAATTGATCAATAAATCTCTAGATAGGAAATGAAAATTTAATTAGTAAAACAAATAGCCAATTTATTAGAAATGGATTATTGTGTTTTAGAATATATTTCGTTAGATCTGATATAATTCTAAATTATTTGAAATGATTCTCTAAAAGTAGAATGAAAGATGATGGCTTGTTTTCTACTCTTTTTACAATCTTAAACATTTGGGCATACAGTTATGCGGCAGATGTATAAACAGAACTACTCTGGCAGTTGTCTGGGCAAAAATATGACCTTCTGCCAGCTTGTGTGCACTGCTGCATCTCCAATTGAGTCTTCACAAACACACAACATATTTCACAGATAAGTCGTTTATCCAAGGTTAATGCTAAGCAAGGCTTAGTGTAGCATGCAATATGTTCTGTTGGTGCTTGCTGATTGTTAAATTAACATATGGTCTGCTATTATTCCCTAGGTCTCAAGATTTCTATTGTGAAGGATGCGGGTCACTTATGAAAGAAGTCCTCTTACCATTAACTTCAGGGAGCACCTCAAGCCAGGCTGACCAAGAAGCTAAGGAACTTGCCAGGCAAATTAATTTCAAGGTAAAATAACCATTTCTTCTTCTTTTATCTTGATTACTTTGGTGAATAGGACAATACCTCGGGAGATGGATTAGTGCTCTCTGGTAGATACTACCAATCAGAGCAACATGGATTAAAGGGAAAAATTCAATTGTTGTTGGAATATTTTTCATGGATTTAATTTGATGCATCCTATTGCTTTACAATGATAAGTCTGCCAAAAGAGAATTTTCAAAATAACTAATTGAGATTAACTTGCAGAACAGGATTTTTAAGTATTGGTTCGGTCTCTCTCTCTCTCTCTCTCTTTTTTTTTTTTTACAAATAAAACCTTGAGAAAATGTTTTACATTTTTAGGCAGAGCACCACTGTGCCTTTAAGCATATTAATAACTTTCATAAAATCCCTTGATGGCTTCAGAAATAATATCTCCATTGTGTTTTAAATAATAAAAATAATACAAACAGAACTTTATATGTAGCTGGAAATTCTATTATCTCGTTCAAAAAGTCGTGCAGCACTTGGTATATAAAGCTGAAATCTTCCACAAGATGTTTAGTGATGCAGGTTTGTGGTTTTTGCCAGGTTCTATATTACGTAGGTACATGCATAATCTGCAGAGCCTCCAAGTCCCAGATAGACACTTTCACATTTCTGAGAAAATAATAATGATGGGTGGCTGCAGTCCAGTGGTTAGTTTAGAAGTGGATCCACTTTCCTAGAAGAAGAAAAATGGTAAGTGGAAATAATAGAGGCTTCCTGTAGGACGAAGAAAGAGTGGGGAGGATAAATTGCATTCTAGAAATTGGTGCATCAAATCTAGTTATGAGGGCACAATGGCTCAGCGCTTAAAGAGGCAGAGCTTGTCAGCTGGAAAGCTGACAGTCTGGGTTCAAGACCTGAGTCTGCAGAATGGAGTGAGCTCCCATTCCTTGTCCCAGCTCCTGCTCACCTAGCAATTTGAAAGCATGCAAATGCGAGCAGATAAATAGGTACCACTTCAGTGGGAAGGTAACAGCATTCCATGCATCTTTGGCATATAGCCATGCTGGCCACATGACCAGACAGACTGGCGCCCTCAGCCAAGAAACAGAGGTGAGTACCTCTCCCTAGAGTCAGACACCACTGGACAGGGAAAACTTTACCTTTACTTTAACTCAGTGGCCCCCAACCTTTTGGGCAACAGGGACCCGTTCCATGGGGGAAAGTTTTTTTCCACAGACCAGAGGGGGTGAGGTTTTGTGTGCTGCCTGCATCCTGAGAATGGGGATTGGCTTGTTTGCATAGACCCGGTTGCTGGCACACTGCGGACTGGTGCCGGTCCATGGATCGGGGATTGGGAACCCCTGCTTTAACTGGTTATATTTATAAGTGAACATGCCCCTTTCCATCCCCAGCAGCTATTGTACAAGAGAAACCCCAGCAGGTTCTCACAGGCAAAAATACTGCAAGCTATTGAGAGAGATGGGAGTTACTGGACTAATGTTTTCTTCCCGTAGGAATGGAAAGCCATTGTGTTGACTGATCTGGCATTCAACTGGAGTTCAGCTCATCCTCATGTCCTAATGTCTAGCATCATCTATATTTTATGGATATGCTTTTTTGTTTGCTTTTGGGAAGATTTAATCAACTAAAAACAAAGAAACTTGATTTTCTTTCTGTGTCATATTTCAAGCAATTGTCTATTCCAGAACTGCTTATCTTGTTTTAATAATATCTTCTCCTAAATTTAACAAGGTGCCTAAGCAGAGATATACCTCTTGCAAAGCGTTAAGTACTGTTGCAAGAAAGATTCAATACATAACTTCTGTTCCCATAATTGATTAGAATTTCAGTATCCCTTTGATGCAATAATTCTGGTGTTTCTCATTTTGCTTAAGGCTGAAGGCAATTCATCCAGAAAATCTGTTACTGAACCTTTAGATGTGTCAGAATTAAATCACCTTGTGAGTTCCTCTGAACACCAACAAGAAATTACAACTCCAGCATTCCAGGATACCATCACCAGTGAAACGGTGGGTATTTGATAAATTAAGCACAACCTTGGAAAAGTCAAGTTAATACTGCTTAGGTGCAACTAGAAACCTATTTAAATACAGATAGTCCTTGACTTACAACAGTTCATTTAGTGACTGTTTGAAGTAACAGCAGTTCTGAAAAAAGCAACTTATGACTGTTTTTCACAATTACAACAGCACCCCCAAAGTCATGTGATTGGATACTTGGCAACTAACTCATATTTATGACAGTTGCAGTGTCCTGGGGTCATGTAATCACCTTTTGCGACCTTCTGACAAGCAAAGTCAGTGGGAAAGTCAGATTCACTTAACCATGTTACTAACTTAACTAGTGATTCACTTAACTGTGGCAAAAACAGTTGTAAAATGGGGTAAAATCACTTAACTGTCTTGCTTAATGACATAAATTTTGGGCTCAATTGTGATCGCAAGTTGAGGACTACCTATACCGTGTTAGCATTCGATTAAAAGCAGAGGCCTCCATGAGAGTGGATCGATTATGTCAAAATGACAGGCATGACTGGACAATCAAACTCCTGCCCTTTTTTAACATCTATTGCACATATGTAAAAAAGAGATGGGCCTTTCATTGCTCTGTTGCATGTACCATTTTTACATTATTGACCCTATCCATACCCTTGATTAAAACCACTAAGGTTTTTTGCATGTCCCACGGTCTTTGCTTTTTCTTCGATGCATCTAAAGGTAAGTGCCACAGATTTCTTTTGCAGCTCACTTCTGAAGGTACTGTTTACTGCAAATACCCTTCTTTGTCATTAGCTATAGTTCCTCATTACTTTTTCTTCCAACTTCTCTATCAGTATCCATTTGTAATCTATTGATAATCAAATAAGAAAGCCATTTTCCCTTTGAGTGACTTATCTTTTTAGAATATACCTAGAGAAATGTTTTTGTCACCACAGTAATGACATGTTCATAGACCTAACCTCATGTTAGCCCAAAGCTTTAATGATATACATAAGAAATGTGAGTTTTACTTTGTTCTTTAGTGATTTCTGCATTTATTTTATTAAACATGCTTCGCTTTTCCTCACAAACACCTTAGCAAACATAAAGGAAGATTAATTTTATCCATTTAAAATGATTGTGTTTTTTTAATTATGACATATTAGTACAACCAAGGAGAGCTGGTTATATAATCTTTCCACTTTGAAAGTAACTGAGACTTGCTGTTGATCCGGGACAGCTGCTGCTATGACTGTTGTAGATGCAATCTAAATTCACTGATAAATTGTAGACAAATCCCAGTTAAGCTGTATGAGTGGGTGTATGGGTTTTTAGAGTTGATGGGCTACAGATTGGTAAAAAAATTATGTCAAATCACATCAAAGCATCTGTTCCTGGGGACAGAGTATTTTTCAGCTTTTTAAAAAATGTAGACATGCTAATATTCTATAGATTTTCCCAGTAAAGTTTGCTTGATATGCAATTGCAATTTCATGGCATTTGACTTTATTTTTCCCCTACAAGACTCATCACTTTTGAATGTGCAGTGTATTATGTGTAGCCTTTTTTCTTTGTTTTTGCAAACTGACCCATTGTGAACACCATAAATAATCACAGTATTTTATGTTGTGGGGGGGGGAGTAAACAGAATGCTATTATCTTGCTTTAAATGACAGTGCTTAATCTTATCTTTTTGGCCAGTTTTCAGAGTAAGCACCGTCCATAAACAAAGAAGCTTGAATCTAACTTCATTCGTTAGTTGCATATGATGGATGCTCAGTTATTCAAAGTACATTAATATTTTAAAGGTTCCCTTTGTTGATCTCTCTCTCAATTGAACAAATTCATTACAATTTATAATGACATCATTGTACAATTTACTTAATTTGCCAAATTTACTTAATTTGCCAAATTTACTTAATTTGCCAAATCTCAAGTGACTCACAGCAGTTTATAATAAGCATCAAAATAACCATAGGCACCAACACTGTCATAATGAAAGCCTCAAATGCCAAAGATCCTGAGGATGACTTGTCTTGACAGCATTAGAAAACCATGCTGTACCTGTAGTATATTTCATATAGGGCTACAACAACTCTCATCTGCCTACATAGTTTTTTTGCATTCTGCATTAATTGCAGTGTACATGAAACAGTTCAAGGTAATGGATAGTTCAGAAGCCTTATTTAACCATTATGAGGACATGTTATTGATTGCATAGTCGCCTGCTTCAGGCAGGGCTGCAACTAATTCATCTGCCAAGCTGGAGTGACAGCCCTCTCAGCATTTGCAGCATTCACCTGCCTGCTAGTTTATCAGTCTAGCAGAATTCCCAAACCACAGTTCCTCCCCCTCCCACATCCACAATTCACAGTGATGCAAACAGAGTCAGTACATTTTAGACAAGCAGCAACTCTAGCAAGTTAGGGTTCAGTTTCAGCTTTTTTTTCATCCCACCCAGATTCAATAGACTCCAGACAGTAGATTTGTTTTCTCCAATCTGGCACAAGGTAGGAATGTACAGCTGGATATTATTACTGTACTTAATGATGCCTTATATAATCACTTCTGGTATGTAGATGTTAAAAGAGTAGAGAAGACAGATACCTGCAGGAACTCACAAGAGAGTACTGACCAGGCCAATCTCCTCCCTCCATCGACTGGTGCTTGATATCCACTTAGCAAACCAATACCTCTCATTCATCAACCAATGTAGGCAATTCAAATGGCTGATGGTATCTTAAAGCCAGTGAAATTTCAGATTGGATCAGGAGGGGTATAGTTCATCCATATTCTGATGAGGGACATCCACCAGAACAACCAGTGCTATTCTTTGGATCTGGATCCTGTTTAAAAGAGATCCACATAATTTTGTTTTACTGGAGTATTCTATAGCTGAAGTCTCTATACCTGCTCAGCAGTCATCTTTAAAAAGGGAAGGTTGAAAGCAGGGAAATAATTGCATAATTTAACTGGATCCAGAGGAAGACTCTTCAATATCAGCACCTCCTTTAGAAAGCCAATTATGCTCTGCTTTTTTATGGACTTCCTAGTTTGGCTGGGAACAAGGAATACTAATATAGTACGATTCTTGCTGGCAATATTATTCTTATATAAATAAAAGCTAACTCAAGTAAGACAATAGCTTGCTGGTTTCATTTTAAATACTGGTCAAATAATTTTACTATGTAGGGCATTTTGTTTTCAGTTCTATTTTGCTGAATTCATTTTTTTTTGCTTTCAGTCTGAAAATCCAACCAACTCTGTCACTTCAAATCAAGAAGAGGTCCATTCTCAACCTGCACCCAATAATACTTCAGTGAACCCTCGCCAAAGGCCTACCCAGCACAGAAGAGTACCAGGTTCAACCAACTTCAATCAGGTTCAGCAGCCAAGAGTCAACACAAGCCACATGGGATCAAATATGCTGATTCTCCTTCTTGTTTTAGCATTGGCAGCACTAGTTGTTAGACGTATATATCTAGCCAATGAATATGTATTTGAATTATGAGATTCTCTCATTTTGAAGACCAGTGACTTGAATGTGTTATTGAAATGTTCTGTTTGGTATGTCATGAGGATTGTTTACATAAGATTACTTTTTGTATTTTCTCATTTTAAAACTGAATGCCAATGTACCTGATAAGGTACATTAATATGTTCAAGGAATAAACACTTTGATAGTGGTAAAAGTATGGATGATTAACAATCTGTACAAAAACTGACAGATTACTCAAAATGTCTTTTGAAAATATTCTGTATTAGCAGAATATTTAAGGGTAAAGGGACTTACTGCATTCTGCACAAGCTTTGATGGGTACTTTTAACTGACAAAGCCCTAAAATTGTGTTTTATGCCAATATGGATTTATGGATAATTACTCAAAATAGCAGAACAATAAAGGATTATTCATGTCATGGCTCTTAAATTGAAATGCAGAAATGTTTGCATAGTAAATGTTATTAAATAATGGAAAGTTGATAATATATAGTGGGCACAATTATTTCCTACCTAAAAATTTCAGGAAATGAAATGCTATAAGTTGTGAGCATTTTTTTTAAAGTGGGGAGAACAGAATATACTTTACTTTTTATTTTTAATTGTCCTGAACCTAGAATAATCTTTTGCAAGTTTTTAAGGCTACTTTTAAAATATTCAGTTGTGTATATTTTGCTTTTTTTAAGCTGAGAATCTGCAAAATTGTTATGTAATATTTACCCAAACTTTGACTATAACTTATTTCAGAAGTATACATAATGAATTGAATTGATTGTTCATGTGTTCATCGTTAAAAAATAAAATACTTTTTGAAAACCTATCAACAAAGTTAGACTATTTTCATAAGTTTATCAAAGAAATGCTTTGGAAAACTAAGTTGTATTTTATTTATATTAGTTGAGCTTATTTAATCGTTTCATTCATTGAGTCTGCAAGTGATAGGAACTAGAGGTAGTGTTGTCAACCCTTCAGAATAGACTAGATGAGGAAACTGACTCAACAGGAAGACTAGAATTGTACTTTATTGATGTGGGCTCTAGTAACCGACACCCTTGCAAGCTGGCTGTGCTTCCCCCCTCAATCTTTTATTCTAGGGAGGAGCCAGCCTGAGCTTCCTAATACTGCCTCTTTTCCCAGGTATTAAGGAATGCTCTTGTCTTCTTTGTTCACACATATTAAGAGTTTCTGAATATTTTTTTCTAGGCTGTTTCCTGATGTTCTCTGCCACACCTCAGGATTCAGTCAGCTTCTGATTTGTTTAACCATTCCCACTGGCAAATTAGTCAAATGGCAATGATCAGGTTGTATTCGCAAACACATCATTTGTGGATAAGCAAGAAATCTCTGGTATTAAAATCAAAGCAAGAGAACAATGAATAGCAGAAAGGAATAGTTATCAATTATTATCCCATTTATAGTTATCTGAAAGATTTTAAATAAAGACTTATGGTATGGACAAAGTAAGTCAGAATTTGAAATACAATTATACACTGATGATGAACATAAGCGCAAAACTTTGTTCAAATTTAAAGCAGGAAGAACAAATTAAAGAATGTATGATCAAGTAGGCTAGGAATGTTGGTTATAATACATGGATCAGTGGGAAAAGATGTGGCTAAAAAGGTTGAAATGCATGCTGTGATCTCAAACACAATTTTTATAAAATGATGCATTGTTGGCACATGATGCCAGATAAATGATCTAGAAGGTATAAAGGCACTTCAAGTACATGTTGGAAATATCAACCACATGAAGGGACATATATTATGCTTGGTAGTAAAAAGGTAAAGGAGTTCCTGTGAATTTTACACTGCGAGTCATAGCTGACTATAGGGAACAGTGCTCATCTCCATTTCAAGACCATTGAGCCAGTGCTGTCTGAAGACATTTCTATGCTCATGTGGCCAGAATGACATCGGGGAGCGCTGTTGCCTTCCCACTAAAATGGCAACTATTTATGTACTCGCATTTGCATGCTTTCAAACTGCTAAGTTGGCAGCAGCTGGGGCAAGGACAGGAGCTCACCCTGTCGCGCAGCACTTGGGTCTCAAACCTAGACTTTTGGCTTTCTATCTGACAAGCCCGGCATCTTAACCACTGAGCCAAAAACAGGACACCAAGTGATCCCTCTATTCTGTGCCACAAGGAAAAGTATTGGGTGGATGTGGATGAAGTATCCAACGCCTATTACCAATACAGGTTGTCCTCGTATTATGACCACAATGGAACCCAAAAGCAGTGTTGTTAAGTGAGTTTGTCCCATTTTATGACTTTCCTTGCCATGATTGTTAAGTGAATCCTTGCATTCCCTCTTGACTTAGCTCATCAGAAGGTCCCAAGAAGGGACCACATGACCCAGGGACACCGCAAACATCATAAATACGAGTCAGCTGCCAAGCATCTGAATTTTGATCACATGACCATGGGAAATGCTGCAACGGTGTGAAAAATGGCCATAAGTCACTTTTTACAGTGCCATTGTAATTTTAAGCAGTCACTAAATGAACTGTTCTAAGTTGAGGACTACCTGTACAGTACGTTTTTTTAAAAGTCAAAGCATTTTTTTTAATACAAATACGGCAGAGTCTAGGTCTATTCCCCAATCACAATCTGTGTGTGTGTGTGTGTGTGTGAGAGAGAGAGAGAATGCACCACTGATTTGTAATTTAAACTCCGAAAGGCAACTTTAAACAATAGTTGGAACAAACCATGGCTTTTAATGCAGGTTTAGCCACAGGGACAGTCATTGAGACAGAGAAGGTGAAGGGAGCAGTGGCGTTTCCAACTGGCTGGAAAACTAAAGGAAAAAAAAAGAGAGGAAACGGGCATGAAGGATTGGAAAGAAATGTCTAACTGGGGGCATTTCCAGATTCCTATGGAGCAGCTATTTCAACCGCTCCCGTGCTCCCAGGGCCGAAAGGGCATGCTCTCCATAGGCAGCAATGGAATCAAAACAAACGAACCAGGGCATGGAGAGCACCGCCCACAATCGCCTCAGGGCTTTCATCAAAGCGTAGAGATGCCGGGGAGAGGAGCGTAGAGAGACCCGCGGCGCGCCTGATTGGCCCAAAGCCTGGCGGATGGAATTCCATCCCGTGTTTCCATTGGCTGTCGGCCCCGGTCTAGAACTCAGTGGGCAACGCGACCAGCCGGGATCGCTTTCTCCGCGAGGGAAAGGCTAATCGGCGAGCAGGAATGGACGTCGGGTAGACGGTTTTAGGAAGCGGGAGAGAGGGGGGGGAAAAGCAGCTTTTCTAAGAATGGTCGCTCGGACGAATGCAAGGCTTGAAGAGATGCGGATAGTTCGATGTTTCAAGCAGAGCGCGTTGACCCGTCAGGAGGCGCCTGGACGGGAGGAACGGGGGTCGCCGATTCCGAAAGTATGCCGCCTTTTGCAAAACTCCTGTTGTTGATCTTTTGCGGGATCCTTCTCGGAGAAAGTAGGAAGCCGAGAAAGGGGAGATGGACGGCAGAAGCTCAGGTGCAAAAAATAGGGTAAGGATAGAGGAAATCCGTTTATCCCCTTTCCCTCGGTTTCCCGCTATTGTGTGCATTTGAGGAGGCGTGTAGTTTTTGCAAGTTTTATTATACGGTCCTGCACAATAACATTGTGCCAATAGTACAGTTACAGTGACTATAAATAACGTTTACGGTTTTCAATATATATATATTTTACCCTGATTAGCTTTAAAAATGCCTCTCTGAAATCCACGTGGGTTTTTTTTTTTGCTTGACTTTCCGAGTTATCTGGAGTTCGACAACAAACCAGGTTGTTGCTGAAACACGCTGTATTCAAAGCAATCTGGAAAAAAAAAACCACAAGAATGCTTTCGGAGGAAGCCTGACTGGGTTTTATTACTGCTATGTAGCAAGTGGTATTTTCCCAGGATTTAAAAGAATGCAGCTTCTGGAGAGACGCTGAACTGTAGAACAGCCTTCATCTGGGATGCCACTTATAATCTTGGGAGAATCTGGCAAGTTCTGGGGGAAAAAATCATATATATTTCTCTAAAGAGTTGCTGCATTTTAAAAAATTCCAATTTGAACATATTTAGTTGGAGAGAAATGATGTTTAGATGAATAAGTTTTATTACTAAATACATTTGCAACTGCATGCCCTGTGCTTAAATTCCTGGGCATTTGCATATCAATTGAGTATTAATTAGTATTAATGATGAAAAACTGCTATGGAATAGCAAGAAAGGTCTTTAAATCTATCCGATTTCATGTCAACAAAGCATGTTTATATAGGGGGAAAATATTCAAAATAGCTGCCAAACCTTGAATTCTGCTGTCGGGTGAGAATTGCTTTTTTTCTTGGCTAACTCAGGCCTTGCAAATCAAGTTTATTTAGCAAAACCATCAGATTTTTCTTCCCTTCTTTTCCATCTTTTAAACTTCTTCAAATCTTCCCCAAGAGCTTGTTGCTGTTCCCTGCTAGCTGGGATTGCAGAGGTATATCAAAATCAGAATCACAATCAGAATTTTATTGCCAAGTGGGTCAGGACACAGAAGGAATTTGTCTCTGGTATACATGCTCTATACCTACATACATACAATAAACAAACTGTGATTGTAATCATATGATACATTCATAATCATCAAGTACATAAGCATAAGATACATTCATAATCATAAAGTACGTTCATCTTGTCATGTACATATAAGCATAGAATTACAAGTACAATTTATTCACCAATTGTGTCTGGACACACAAGGAATTTGTCTCCTATGTCATAAGATCTTATTGTCATAAGATACAATCATAAATCATAAAGTACATTCATCATGTCATGTTATAAAGTACAATCATCATGCCACAAAACATTTCATCATGTTGCAGGTCAAAACATTTGTAACAAACCATGTCACAGCTGTTGGACACACAGTTCAAGATTAGGATTTGGGGGACAGAGTAAGAATTGATAAAAGAGTAATAAAGTTCTAGTGGAGATAAAACACAGATGCACCAGATTTGTATGGAACGGTTTTCTGGAGTGCATGTTGAACTAGATAGACCATTGCTGGAAAAGTCCAATGGCCTTTCATCTGATACTGATATTCTCAAGAAAACATAATATGAACATTAATATTGCAAGCCAATACAAGTACACTGTAAAATGGGAACAAATGCTTGGGAAGAGACAGAACACTAACAATTATTTTTTTGGGGGGGAAACCTTTCATATGACTGAAACACTGGTTTATTAATAGACCAAATGGATGAGATATATGGGATTTGGGCCTGCTTTAGTGATTACTCAAGGCAAGAATGAAGGAAGATCCCCACTTTAATACCTTAGTATCATTATGTATCTTCAAGTAGTATTAATGGAAAGAAGTTCTAGTTGTGATTGGGTGGGAAAGTCCCGAACAATGGAATCTGTGATCAGATTTTAGATAATGTGGTGGAACCTCTGTATAGTCTAGAGTTATCCAGTATGCTTAGCTCAAAGGGGTGCTGTTTCTTGAACTTCTGCCATGTTGGAATGCTTTATTGTACCAATCCTGGGTGTGCTGATGTGTGCTTTCTTATTTTTTTAATAATAGTGGGGTTTTTGTCATGTTCAGTTGTTTTATATCTTTGTTCTATGCTGCTCATGAGAAATGGGCAGCTACATAAATTTGATATATAAGCATATAAAGAAATGTATTCAAAAGGTGCTTGACCATTCAGCACACTGTAGCACAACCCACACAACTTATGAAAAGAATACCACTGCCATACATCAAAAGCATCTTAGAAACCATCAACAGACTCTTAACAGCCACATGGCATCACTGTAGTACACAAACTAAGGAAAGCCTTCCAAAACATCTTATGTAAACCAAAACACTGAGTAGCTCAAAAGGAAAAAAAAACAGGCATCATCTACAACAATGATGGCAAACCTATGGCACATGTGCCACTGTGGCACGCAGAGCCCTCTTTACTGTCACGCGAGCAAAGTCACCCCAACATCGCCGCAGAGTTGAGCATGCTCAGAAAGGAATAGTGGAGCCAGGCAGTGATGTCATGGGGCCATGGGCATGCTGAGAAAGAGAGTAGCAGCACCGGGCAACGACGTCACGAGCCACGATTCATTAGTCATGACAGCCGCTATGTAGGACGGAAGATTAGCAGAGCACATCTATCAATGCCAACTAGCAATAAATAGACCAGATAAAAACTTAATTTCACAGTATATGGACAGATTTAAACATAGTTTCAAGTGGGAAAACTCTGAGCATCCTCCACCAAGGTAGATCCAAAATGCTAGGGAATTTAGCTTGGTCCTCAGACAGATCAACCATTGATCTATACATAGACATAAATATCATTTACACACCATTCACAAGAGGCAGTTTGAAAAGCTAAACAAAGAAAACAAAATGACCAATATACTTTTTTGCCACAATCATCACTCAGATAAACAGGAATTAACACCAGGATTGAATCTAGACAATCAAGCAGCAAACAATTCCTAATCAAGGAATTACCAACTCAGATAAACAAGCAGCAAACAGCAGCCTAATCAAGGAGCTACCCAGGAGAAAACAAAACCTTCACCAACACTGACAGGACAAGTTATTGTGTGTAAATAGAGAGTAAATCCCACTCCTTTCTAGCGCTGGCTGAAGATGTTAGCTATTTGAATAACAAAACGTCTTCAAACAACCAAGTTTGGAGAGCACCAAGGATCCCTAAATAAATATATAATATTCAGTCCATAATACCATGCAGAAGGTATTAGCAAAATATGTAAAATGAGCGAAGTGATCTTTCAGGCGCAGCTTTTTTCATCTCAGTTGGGCAGAGAAGGAAAATTTCCCAGGCTTTTCCTATCTACTTATAAAGCAACCTATGTAACTAAATGTTCTGAGCATTGCAGACTTGCTGTTAGTTGGCCATACTTACAGCACGTACCCCATGTAGTTTAATAAGCATATTTCTAAGCATCCTTGCCAATTTAGAGTTCTCAAGATTCTTTGGGGAAAAGTCAGTGTTTTGATGAGCTTACAGAATAGCACAGGTAGTCCTCAATTTATCATCATAATTGAATCCGGAATTATAGTCGTAAGTTGTGCCTGTTGTTAAGTGGGCCACCATGTGACAAAGCCTGATTTTACGACCTTTTTTGTGGTGGTCATTTACAGAGTCCCCACAGTTAAGGAAATGCAGTGATCATAAAGCGAATCCATCGTTCATAATGAGATTTATTTGTTTGTTTGCCAGAAAGCAGAATAAATGCTGGTTTCTGGCAAAAAAAAAACCCGTCATAAATTTCAGTCACATGATCATGGATCATTGCAAACAGCTGTAAATGGGGGCCAGCTTGCCAAGTGCCCAAAATTTGATCGTGTGATTGCGGCGGGACGGGGGGAGTGTTTGTTAGAACTTCAAATCTGGGTTGCAAGTAGCCCCGGTGAGGTCTGTTGTAGCTTCCAATAGTCACTAAGTGACTGGTTGTAAGTAGAGTACCTGTACATGCTTTGTTTCTTCAGGCACTGAGAAACAATTCGCGAAGGACCCAAACAGCAAAGTGTCTGTTTCTGCATTCCCCAAGAAAGAGGAAATGAACCCTCTCCCCACCAAAAGGAAAAATATACCGTACTAAAGTCAAATACGTACGATTCCTGACCTCCTTGCATTTCGCTGTGCCCTCAAAACATATCTATTCATCC
>JANHFO010001351.1:271723-290890 GCA_032468095.1 Pareas carinatus | reverse complement strand
ATCAAGGGAGATACAAATTCTGGTTATTGCAGTTCTGGTGACCTCAGCCATTGTTATTTGATGCTTTGATGTGATCTCTCCATCTTCTGGATCCGGCTTGTGTTCATGACCTTCTCTTTTTGTATATGCCTTATATGGTATAGAACACAACACCAAGACAAATATGTATACACTACTTTTGTTTAAATATTTATTTCAACTGATTTTTTTATTGTATAGCAATCAAAATAATATGATGTTGTCAATTGGATGATTGTTATATATTTTTTAAAAAAATGAAGCCTAGTTGGAGTTGAATAAAGCCCAGTGTGTGAGGAAGTAACGCCAAGAGACTGAAATTAAGAGAATGATCTGTGCATCTGTGGGTGCAGAAGTAGCTTTCTCAGGAAATCTGATAGTGAAATTGTTGCTTGACCTATTTCTTGGCTTCAAATGTTTACTTGCTTATTTTTAAAAAGAAACCAAGCTCTTGAACTGCTTTTCCCAGGATTTGTACAAGCAAGAAACCTGCAGTAATGGTTGGGCTTAACAGATCATACTAATGGTTTAATGTGTTCCCAGCCAACTGTAGCTTATTCAGTAAACCATCATTAAACCAACCATGACTTTATGCAATATGTGAACTAAGGTATTATTATTTGGATGGCATCTGAAGTGCAACAGGTGGCCATTGGGAAACTGTCTTCTTCATTGTGATGGGACAGTTCAGTTTGTTCTGATTTTTTTCTGATCACCCGTAATTGTGAATTAGTTTATAATTTTAGTGTTTTATAAGACCAGGAGATGCAATTATAAGATATCTCCCACCATCCCACACTTTGTTTCAGGACTTTACAATGACACTGTATTTGAGACATTATTGGAAGGACGATCGTCTCTCCTTTCCCAGTCGTACAAACAGGAGCATGACTTTTGACGGACGTTTGGTGAAGAAGATCTGGGTGCCCGACATTTTCTTCGTTCACTCTAAGAGGTCCTTCATTCATGATACTACCACTGACAACATCATGTTGCGGGTGTTCCCAGATGGCCATGTGCTCTATAGCACAAGGTAATCCCAGCGTTATTCCTATATGAACGACTCCATATTCTCCCTCCAGTAGTGTAATTAAAGCAGATTTTTGTTCCATGTACAGATTTCAAATATTAGCATGCAGATTCATATATTACTCTATGAATAATCTCATGCCTGTAGTTCTTTCTTTGTAACATCAACTCTTTTTTTTATATTTCTAGGATCACAGTGACAGCAATGTGCAATATGGACTTCAGCCGCTTTCCCCTAGATTCACAGACGTGTTCATTGGAGCTTGAAAGCTGTCAGTAGCTTTTAATTATCTTTGGTGGTAAAATTACAAGTGTAACGAATTAAAGAGAAGTCAATCTGTTGGCTTTACTGATATCCTTTACTTCTGCCTGAGCTGGCTGCTTCTCTATTTTAAGGCAGGGCCAGCCTGCAGTATCCATTCTTGTACTCAACTGCCATTAAAAACCCACTATTTCCTCTGACTTTTCACGTTCAACAAGAGTTAAAAATGATATTTGTTTTGGGAAGACACTCAGAATAGATTTTTAGAAAAGTGGGGATTGCTTTGGAGAGACCAGGTGCAGTAGATGAGTAACTATAGATGGAACTCTGATTTTCTGAACTGCTTTCTCTTTGGAGAACTACTTTATTCCTCTTAATGTCATGAAGCTTTTAATGCTATTTTTGTTTATTTCCAACCCTGAAAATTAGGAATGGGGGTAGTCTGATGGGTTTTGGGGGAGTCACAAAACATAGGGTTAAATCTCTGATTAATTGGCCTATTTCATACTTTTGCAGCAGACCAATAAAATAATTATTTTGCTGTTTTCACATCTTTCTTCGCAGATGCATATACAGATGAAGAGCTGATGTTATATTGGAAAAACGGGAGTGAATCTCTAAAAACAGATGAAAAGATTTCTTTGTCTCAGTTCTTGATTCAAAAATTTCATACAACCTCCAGACTTGCCTTCTATAGTAGTACTGGTATGGCAAGAACGTTTCACTCCGTTCTTTCATTCTTTATTAATTTTTTGACTGTATTTCCTCTGACAAGGTCAGGCGGCCACTTGATCTTCAGTTATTTTTAATTCTCCCAACTATTCTGTGCAGCATATAGGATTAGAGATAACTGAGATACTGAGTTTTCCAAAGTCTCTGAGTCAGTTTCATTGCTAAGTGCATATTTAAATCTTTGGTGCTGGTAGAGAGTTCTAAGAATAATATCATTGTGGCCTTGTGTTCTCTAGTCATACACCGTAGTTGCTTGGTATATGTAAAGAAAGCATCTCATGTAACATCAAAGGTCGACAGCTTATATTGATAGTCTTACATTAAAAGCTTCTTTGCTATCTCATCTAATATAACTGTAATAGATCCTTCTAGCATTCTCTCATGTTATTTACCAAATAAGAGGTAGATATTGTTAAAGCAGCATATGCGATTTTTAAAAAAATCAAATGCACTTTCTGTATAATTCAGGCTTCAGAACAAAAGTGCAAAAAGATAAAATAACATCCTTGAAAAGACACCTTAGCGGATACTACAGAATTGCAGGTACCAGAGCCTTCACTATTGAAGGGTTTACTGGGGCAGCTAGACTATGTAATTCAGCATCCCCCTTTTATGGACAATACCTAGCTTATAGCAATAATACTAAGAAACTGTATTTCTAGTGGTGTGTTTTCAGCATCATTGTACAGTTATAAACAGCGTAATTGTCTATACAAGGAGAATTACAGTATTTAAATTTAACTGCACTTTGAAACAGTATTCTCTCTCTCTCTCTCTCTCTCTCTCTCTCTCACACACACACACACACACACACACAATCAGCATTTTTATTTTCTTCCTCTTTTTGAGTTTTCTCCCCCACTTTCTTTATATTTTATCTGTGTGGTACATGAAATGCCTTTTCTAATGACTGCTCAAATTTCTGCTCACTTCACCCTTTAACATTTTTTTTCAATAGGTCGATACAATCGCCTTTACATTAACTTTATTCTACGTCGTCATATATTCTTCTTTCTGCTCCAAACATATTTTCCTGCCACATTGATGGTCATGTTATCCTGGGTTTCTTTCTGGATAGACCATAGAGCTGTGCCTGCAAGAGTGTCATTAGGTGAGCCTATCTAGATACGTAAGATTATGGCACGAGGTATTTCTCACAATATACCTCATTTAGAAAAATATATGCACTTGTTTTGATTTCTATGTCTAGGATTTCTATTCTAAAATTAAAATAGGGCAAGGTATGAAAAAGATGTTTATTATGCTTAGTTTTCACAGAAATAAAAATATAATAAAATATCTTAGAAATTAATCCTTTATAGATTTGTGTTAGCTATAAAATATTTATTCAGTTAGATTTAATTGTTAATTAATTCAATTTATATGGCTGACTGGCGTGCGGTAACTCAGTGGCTAAGACGCTGAGCTTGTTGATCAGAAGGTCGGCAGTTCAGTAGTTTGAAGCTCTAGCGCTGTGTAATGGAGTGAGCTCCCATTACTCGCCCCAGCTTCTGCCAACCTAGCAGTTCAAAAGCATGTAAAAATGCAAGTAGAAAAACAGGGCCCCTTTGGTGGGAGAGTAACAGCGCTCCGTGCGCCTTTGGCGCCTAGTCATGCTGGCCACATGACCAAGGGGACGTCTTGGGATAGCGCTAGTTCTTCGGCTTAGAAACGGAGATGAGCACCGCTGCTAAAGTTAGATTGGCTAGCATACCTTTTTATGTCAGCATAGTGACTTGCTAGATAACAACAAATAAAAGCGCATTTACAAAATAATAACCAATTTATATAAAAACAAATCTAATAAACTTCCAGGCCTAGAATGTTTCTCAGAAAATGAGCAAAATTGGAATCAATCTTCTCATGATGTTCCTTTTCCCCCTCCAAATAATTTTATTAAAGGTTATAATTACAATAGTAAGAACTAATGCAGAGTAAAAGAAAATAGAGTAAATTAAAAAAGAGAAAGATGGAAATAATAGAAAAGAAGAAATATAGTAAAGAAGAAGAAAAGAAATATATAAAGAAATGACTTCCAACCTTCATTCACCAATATAAACAATTTTAGTAATTTTTCATTTCCTCTTAAATTACAACAAGAATCTCTTCTTCCCATATCCCATCTCTTATCTATAAAACAAATCCATAAGGCATAGTTATTTTAGTTTTTGTGTCAGCAAAAGTCCATTAAGGGTTATCAGAAATAAATCTGTTTGAAATAAACCAACTTTATATTCCTTCCTTAATATTTAGCCCATTTAAATATGTTATGGAACTTGATTTCTTTTCATTTTTTCTTTGTTCCTTCTTATGGGATTCTTCAAAACTTTAACAAGTCTCTTTTATAAGACCAATATAATAAAGATATTCGTGTCATTCTCCTGTTTAATTGTTTATATTCAATTTTAATCATTAAAATATTAGCCAGTTTCCTTTGGATGTCCAGAGCAACATCTTTTTCAATAGTACAGTACAGTTCTTGTAGCCCATATATGTCAAACAGGCACATTGCCTATATCCAGCCCACGAGCTGAACATGGCAGCAAGCAATGCGTGGGGAGGAATCGGCAAGGGCCTCGGCAGGGGTCTGCAGTGGGGTCTGTGGGGGTGTCCTCAGGGATGGTGGGGGGCATAAGTGCATTGATGGGGGTCTCTGGAGAGTCACAGTGGGGGAGGGGGAGGGTGGGCCGCAGCGGCGGCAGTGGCACTGGCCCGCAATGACAGTGGGTCTAACACTCCTGTTGTAGCCTGTCATTTGTAAATCCACTTTCAACTTTCTCTGTCTTGTAGGTAAGGCTTGTTTCTCTTTCATATTATCTTCCAGGCACAGTCTCTCTATAGAGGCTGTTGTCATTGTTAATATAAGTTTCTGGTTCCATTTTTTCAAGAATGTCCAATATTTCCAGTATTAGAATATTTTATGCCATTCTGTAACTCCTAGTCAAGTCTATATGTTCTTCTCCTTTGACTAAAATCTTTAAGTCCCTCTCGTGTCATTCAAAACCATTTTTACAGGAGGGAAAAATCTTTATAATTAATCCCAAAATCTTATTTGAAATTTATCTTGACCCTTAGTTCATCTGCAGCTTTCTAAAATCAAAGTTTTTTATTTTGATAAAAAAAAGTTTGTATAGATAGTTCTTGAGATACAATCTTAATGGAGCCAGCCCATTAGGATGACATAAATGTGTTGGAAAGGGAATCAGAACTTATTTTAATGACATTTTAACTGCACTTGTTAAACAAATCAACCAGGACTTTAAGCAAGATTGGGCTTGCTGTTTGCTTCTGTTTGTTAAGTGACCTCTGCAATTGTTAAGCAAATCCAAAGACTCGAGAATTTCCATGGCTCCCCCAGTAAATCCAGAAAGAACTGCTGCCACCCACACATCAGCTGTTCTGGCAAGGCAGGTGGCCATCTGCCTCCAAACTGCAGCACCTCCATGCAAGTGCCTGGACTTAAATTGGGTTGGGGGAATGAATTTTCAGGGATCCTGTGGAGCCTCCAGAGGAAACCACTGCGGCCCTCCCATCAGCTGTTCTACAAGCAATCGACAGTAGTGTCATACACACCAGCCCTCTAAGAAAAGGCATATACAGTACAGTAGAACGCAAAGAAACTTTTTGCAAGCAGTCTCAAAACACATGGAAACAAATACAGTATAGTAGAATCCAAAGGAATTTCCTGCAAGCAATCTCAAAGAACATGCAAACAAACACAATATAGTAGAATCCAAAGGAACTTTACAGTACTGGGATCACATTTTTTTAGATCCTGGCTAGTATTTCCACAAGCAATTCCAAGGCACACATAAAGAGACACAGAAATGAAAAAGACTTTGGAGAGTACTTGTTAAGTGACCTCTGCAAACAAGCACAATGGTCAAATCCGTGATTGCCAACCTTTTGAACCTCAGGGACCATGTTTTTAAAACCTGCGGACCATTAATATATTTTTTTTTAAAGATACATACATTTATAAAATAATGATCAGAGAACTTCTGTTTTATTAATAGAAAAGGCACTTATTTAATATAACAAAATTAAAAGGCTTATTTAAATATATCAAAATCATAAATGCTTATTTAATCATAACAAAATCTTTAAAGGTTGCTTAATTGTAGCAAAACTATGAAAGTTAGTTTAATTATTACAGAATAATTGAAGCTTCTTTAAGTATTGCACATTTTTAGTGTGATATTTGTTCCTGCTTGAGAGAAAGATAAAGAGATAGAAACACACAGAAAGAGAGACAGAGAAAATGAAAGAGAGACAGACACACAGACAATGAGAGAGACACATACAGAGAGAGAAAGAGACAGGGAAAGAACGAGAGAAAAAAAGAGTATGAGAGACAGAGTGTGCCTCGTGTGTCTAGCTGTCTACCATCCCCAGGAGCAGGAACCATACAACTATACAAAAAAATTCAAATCTTCTGATTTTCCTGCGGACCACCAAAATTTTCTCGCGGCCCGCAGGTTGTACATCAACAACTATACTCCTCCAGTCCTCAAGGCAGCAGCAACAAAAGAAGCAACTAGAGCAGCAGTGAGAGATTCACTTCTCTAACCCTCTGTGTGGTAACAATGAGAAGAGGGGGGAAAGGATGCTGGCTACAAAGTCCCCAATTTGGATTGGTCATGTGATGGGGGGAAATGTGGACCTCGGAAACCGTGTCATCGAGGCCGGATTTAGATGAAAAAAGGCCCTAGGCTATTCCATGAGAGGCCCTTTCACCTCCCATTTTTAAGTTTGTAAATTATGTAAATTACATGAGATAATAAAATACATCATTGAGGCCCTAGGCTGAAGCCTAGTTAGCCTATAGGAAAATCCGGCCCTGCGTGTCATAACTGCAGGCGACGTTTGGATCCCCGAAGGGAGGTCACAAATCAAAAAAATGGCTGCCGCTTCAGGAGTGACTGAATCCAGGTCACATGATTGCAATGGGTTTCTTTTGGTCAGCTTTGAACCCCTATGAAAAGTGCGCTTTGGGGATAGATTTGTAACTTTGAACAGTCATTAAATAGCCTGTTGTACCTCAAGGGTTACCTGAAGTTATTTATTTTTATTAAGGACTCTAGGCAAACTCACCCAGGACTTTCAAACCTATTAATTCGAAGCTGAAAAGCAGCTTAATAAGCAATTTCCAAAAATGTTTATAAAATCAAGTATTCAAATTTTAATGTCCTTCCAAAGGTGCCGGCTGTGGTTTTAGCAAGATGACTATTATTACCTTGTTTCCCTGGTTCTTAAAATTGGCCAGAGACTGCTGTCTTGTGGCCATTTGTAAAGTAGATATTAATGGTTCCCCCCCCCCTCATTAGCAATAGACGAATTTTTGCAAAAAATAAAATAAAAATCTGGCTAACAACAGCCTAGAGCAGTGATGGATAACCTTTTAGGCACTGAGTGCTCGAACGAGTTGCAGCTAATCAGTCACAGCTCGTGACGTCATCGCCTGGTGCCTCTAATCTCTGACCATGCCCAGGGCCCTGTGATATCATTGCTCAGCGCTGCTACTCTCTCTCTCTGAGCATGTGCAGGGCCTTGTGATGTCATCACACGGTTTCGTTACTCTTTCTGAGCATGCTCAGCTCTGGGGCGATGCTGGGACGACTTGGCTCGCATGCCCACAGAGAGGACTCTGCCTGCCTGCTGTGGCACATGTGCCGTAGTTTCGCCATCATTGGCCTAGAGGATCTCAGAAAGGTCAGTGATTTGATACTTAACAAGTAAGGCTTAGGGGTGGTAGTTATTGTCTGATGATAGTTATTTAGTATATGCTCATGGGGTTTGTATTTTCATTATTTCCGCGAAGACTTTGAAATTAACTGTACCTGGTTATTAGTTTTGACTCGGATAAGCTTGTTGCTTGACTTGTGTTGATACCTTCTTTGTGCATGTGGCTTCTTCAGGAATCACAATAGTTCTGACCATGTCTACCATCATCACTGGTGTCAATGCCTCCATGCCTGGCGTTTCCTATATCAAGGCTGTGGACATTTATCTCTGGGTCAGTTTTGTGTTTGTCTTCCTCTCGGTTATTGAATATGCAGCCGTGAACTACCTGGCAACGGTGCAAGAGAGGAAGGAGCAAGAGAAGGTGAGGAATATTTACCATGTGCTTGTATTTATGACAATATTAGAACAGCCTACTCCAACACAGCAGGCTTGGATGAGGAAATCCATAGAAGAAATTTCTGATGTTTATATAGGTAGTCCTTACTTAACGATCACAACTGACCCAGCAACTCCATTTCTAAGCAAGAAAATCTATTGTAAAGGATGCACAACTCCCCTTTCACCATAGCCATTAAGAAAAATCACCCATGATCATTAAACTTAACATAACATGACTGAGACTTATGATTTTACTGCTGGTATCTCCATTGACTCTGCTTGTCAGAATCCGGTTGTAAAATGTGAGTAGACATTACAGAAGTAGAATTTTGATGACAAATAGGAGTAACAGAGGCGAAGAAAACTCTAAGATTCGAACTGGTTAAGTCTGGGACTTTAGCAGAAACAATATAGGAAGATTAAGAATGGCAAAATTCAATATGGTATTTCCCTAGTTTTACTCCATTTTTTTCCAGTCACTGCTGATTGATGGCCAGGAAGCTCTGTGACTAGACTGACAATAGGAAAACAAGGCAAATTTCCATGCACAGAATGTACATATGCAGGATGCTTGGTGACATCTGTATGAGATGATATTTGTGCTGTTATTGTTTTAAGTTGCATAATAACTGATGCAAGCCAAATATATTTATATTTAAAATATTTTTCTTAATGTATGATCAGTTTCCCCAATAAAATGGCAATTTGTGTTGTCCAAGGAGCTGCAGACTAGAAAACATGTGAGAATCCTATGGCACAGAGGTCTCCAATCTTGGTCCCTTTAAGATTTGTGGACTTCCAATTCCTGGCTGGCTGGAGAATTCTGGGAGTTGAAGTCCACAAGCCTTAAAGGGACCCGGGATGGAGACCTCTGCTATGGCAGGTAAAAGATCCCAGTGGGTATATTTGTGAAAGGGCAGTTCCACAAATTTCTAACCTCAGATCTGATTCCCGAGAGGAGAAACAGCCTCAACAACATGTATTTTTACCATGCAATCTAGATTGATACTCTGCCATTAGAACTGCTTTCTGGTGGAAGTCTATAAAATGAAACACACATGGATGTTTGAGCTGATGAAGCCATTTTTATCACTTCACTGAACAAATACATATAATGCCTAGAAATATGAATCTTTGTCCCTATCATTCAAAGCTTTTTCTGTTCTGTTTGCTATCAATATTATCTCGTATATTATAAGATGCTTATAAGATACCTTTTCTCTAAACAATTGTAACTCAAAGGCGAATCCAAATGTCTTAAGGAATTCAAGATTAATTCTTTTTGAACTTAACACAACAATTACTTTTTATATTAAGTTTTCTGGTTAACACTGGTGGCATTCCATATTCAGGAAGATGGTAAGCTCATATACAGGTGGTCCTTGACTTACGACCACAATTCAGCCCAAAATGCCTGTTGCTAAGTGAGACATTTGTGAAAATGGACTTTGCCCCATTTTATGACCTTTCTTGCCACAGTTGTAAAGTGAATCACTGAAGTTGTTAATGACATGGTTGTTAAATGAATGTGGTGCTTGGCTTTGCTTGTCGGAAGATCACAAAAAAGTGGCCACATGACCCTAGGACACTGCAGCCATCATAAATTTTGAGTCAGTTGTCAAGTGTCTAAATTTGTATCATGTGACTATGGAGATGCTGCAACAGTCGTAAGTGTGAAAAATGGTCATAACTCACTTTTTTCAGTGCCGTTGTAACTTTGCTCACTACATGAACTGTTGTAAGTCAAGGACTTGCCTGTATTGAGGTTCTGTCTTGGTAATAATTTTGGAAAACTAAAGATCATGAGTTGTGTTCAGAGTTTTCTTTCTGTTGAGTAGAAAAGCATAGTCTGCTGGTTGTTTAGCTTTAATTCCACCGTTCCATTTTATGAATTCCATTCAGTAGATCATCAATTCACTCAGAGTTTAAAAGAACTTCAAATACAAGAGTATCAACATTTCACACGAAACTGCAGTGCAATCTATGTCTTCCACTTAATTCATTTTGTGCTTAACTTTTCCTTCTCATTTATTGTTTTATTTTCCCAGTTTCCATGCATGGGAGGAATTTCTTCTACAAAAAGAATGACAATAGATGGCATATACAGTGAGTTGGATGCTGGTAGCCCCGAAGGAGACTCCAAAAATCAAATGGTAGCTGAGGAGGATAAGCAAGAGAAGATGATGATCCATTTGACTATGAGTAATGAGTCTAACTCATCAAAGAAGAAAGGGCTCAAAGAGCATGTTAGCCTACGCATCATCCAGAACACTCATGCAATTGACAAATATTCAAGGTTAATATTCCCAGGCACCTATATATTTTTTAACATAGTATATTGGTCTGTCTTCTGCTGAACATGCCATAGCTGAGGTTGGCTCAGGAGATATTTAGAAGATTCCAGTAATAAAATTTTGGATTCCAAGCAAGAAAATAACTCCTCCTGTATCAGCTTTGCCACATGGAAACACTGGATATTTTTCTAAGAGACATATCATACAATGGTGTTGAAGAAGATCCACTCAAACTGGATACTTTCTGCTCTCTGTCCTTTCTTAACATATGACTAGTTTGCTTTCCATATGTGGAAACGGGCAGCCTTTACAATGTCATCATAGTAGGCATAAAGGCTAAAGTTATAAAAGTGGTCAGGGATCTGCTCTGTGATCTTTACTGAGACAGTTGGAGAAAGATAAATTTGTTCTATTTTATCAGGCTCATCTTTATCACAAGGCAGTGATGGCTAACCTTTTAGACAGAGTGCCTGGATGAGTCACAGCTGGTGACATCATCGCCTGTTGCCGCTACACTTTCTGAGCATGTGCATGGCCCTGTGACATCATTGCCTGGTGCCGCTACTCTCTTTCTGAGCACAGTTCAGCTCTGGGGCAATGTGGGGCAACTTGGCTTGCATGCCAACAGAAAGGGCTCTGATTGCCCACAGTGGCACCCGTGCCATCACTGACATAAAGGATTGTTGGCACTCCATATGAAATTTCTTTGGTAAGGAGCAGGCGCTGTGAATCGGTCCCCAAGTTAAACTGATAGGTTAGAATGCAACTAGGTGCATGCAAGGATCTTGGAAAGGACAGCCTTTATCAGGATCGTGCTCTTACAGTTCTCAAAAATACATGGAGGAGGATAATAGAAATGTTTCACTAAACCAAGCAGTTAATAAGTAAAAAAAATACTAAGAGAGTATCTTCTTAAATAGTAAACATACTTCTCAGAAGCAAGTTCTTTGCACTATTATAGCTCTCTCTCTCTTCACCTGGGACTATACAGATCTGTTGCATTTACTGGTTCATGAAAGTATTCCGAATCAAATTACAGGCAACTGCTTTATTTTGCAACCATTTCACAGTTACTACGGTTGTGAAAAAGTAAGTTTGCAACCAGTCCTCGCATTTATGACCTTCACACGTCTTGTAAAGCAGAGGAAAGTTGAAGTAATATCATAAGGACAGTGGCGGTTTCACTTGGTGGCCACTTTGCTGAACAAACCTTGTTGCCAGGCCCAACTGTGTTTGAAAAATGAGGACTACTTGCACGTCGGGTGTTCTGTAATCTCTTTCAGTGATATTGAAGCAACCATTCGGCTTGAGTATCTGAAAGCAGCACAGAGTTAGCCCAAGACATTTTGCTGTTGAAATGAAGCATAAGTGGGAGTGTCCCCTCTCTTCCTCATACAGAAATTGATGGGACTGGTAGTTTTATCATACCCCAAGCCTTCTACCCTTTATATTAGGCAGATCACATCTGTGACCTCCTGGAGCAAGTTTTTATTCTTGCTCTTTAAAATTCATCTATAAAGAAGTACAGTACTTGCTCTTTATAATTCTGTTGTCTCCTTTGTTTTGATTATTTTATAAATCCTTTCAGAAGTTAGATGACAAAATGCTAGTATCCCTTTTGAGGGCAGGATTACTAGGCATAGATAGTTTCTTTTGACAGTAACAAAACTACATTTTGAGGCTGCAACACTCATGTTTTACTTATTTGGATCAGTGAACAATATAAAAATGAATCTGATTTTTTATATAAAGAATCCGGAGAGAGAGCATTCCAGCCTGAATTCACAGGATGTCCCATTCTTGGACTCTCCATGGTTTTTTTCTGTTGTACTGGTGAGCCTGGCAGGACAGGCGTGAGATTAAGGAGCCGTTAGTGTCTCTCCGTCATTTGCCATCAATCTTAATTTTCTTGTCTTTTCTGTCCATTACGAGTAGTAGGAGGGAAGAGATTCAGACTAAGCCATTGTTTGTTTTCAGTTCTTTCTCCAAGTTGAGGGCAAGGGTGCCTGAACCTTGTGGGGAAAACTTCTCCAACCTTGACATGACTTCTTTCGGGCTTTCCTGATGCCAAGAATAGTGACAGGGGGGAAAAATCTGATTTTTCTTCACTATAAAATGGGAATGTTCCTCCAACTTAGAAGCTAAAGTCCACTGGCAATTTATACCTCTGGTTCATGGATCCCTATTGGAATATTTTGCAATGGTTTGTCTAATTTATGCACATAGTTTTGTCCTGTTAAAGGTATGTACCACCTACAACACAAAGAGGAGCAAATGCAAATGACAATGATACAAAGCCATGGAATAAGAAATGTGCAACAATTCATTTGAAACATATGGAGAGTCTAATCCACAGTTTATTCTCTTTCTGTTCTTTCTGTGCGTACACAACAACATAAATGACAATCCTTGCAATTAATGAACAGAGGGAGCATCCTTTCAACAAACCCTGACTGATTGATCTAAGTTTCACTCCTTCCTAAATCTGCTTCTTCAACCCCATGAGGGAGGCAACATAAATGCTCCCTCAGAGGATCAGAATCAATTTATTTTGCCGAGTGTGTCTGGAAACCCATGGAATTTGTCTCTGGTGTACATGCTCAATACCTACATGCATACAATAAACAAATTGTGATTACAGTCGAAGATACATTCATAATCATTTGTATATAGAACCATAAGATACATTCATAGTCATAAAGTGCATTCATCTTGTCAAGGACGTATAAGCTGCATATTTTGGTCCATGGTGCCATTTTTCCTACTCTTCTTGTTTACACAATTATATGGCTATAATGTGAAAGAGGCAGCCCGCCTTCTGCGCCCTTGTCCTATGTGTAGCCATTAATTGGTTAAGATACCTCAAGAAATTGTACGCTCCCATTTTACAGGTATGTTTCCCTTCAGGGCAGAGAGAGGTTCTGAATGAAGGATGATTCAGACAAAGGCCTATATCCACTCTCTACCCTTTCTTCACTGTGCTGGATACAGATCTCCACAATTGCTCTTCTCAATATCTTCCAGGGTGCATCCTATGCAGTGACTGAGAAACTGCAACATTAAGTCCCACTTCAAAGTTGTATCACCTGACTAGAAAGCCCAAATTCTAACTATAGTGCTTGAAGAAGATGGTTATGACAGGGAGAGGAACTCTGCATGCGTTCCCACCTGTTAATTCTCAGTAGCCTCCATGAGATGAATGGTGCTCTGAGACTGAGATGGGATTGCAGCTGTTTCTCAAATGTCATTTTAGTCCCTGAAACTGAGGAGAAAGGAGCATTGCAGTGATACAAATTCACTGGGAAGCAGCAGGGGTAATTGTGCCGTTTTTATTGTGAACCCGTTTTTATTGTGAACCTTCCAAACTTGTGCTCTAAAACAGTGGTCGCCAACCTTTTTGACCTCAGGGACCACCAGCTTCATAATTTGAAATCTCGAGGCCCACTAATATGAATTCTTTAAAAAGGTACATGCATTTGTAAAATAATGATCATAGAACTTCCATTTTATTAATATAAAAGGCACCTATTTATTATAGCAAAATCATAAATGCTTATTTAATCATAGCAAAATCTTTAAAGATTGTTTAATTGTAGCAAACTTATTAAAATTATTTTAATTATTACAAAATAATTGAAGTCTAAGTATTACACATTTTAGTGCGATATTTATTTGCTTGAGAGAGAGAGAGACACAGACACAGATTGAAAGAGAAAGCGAGCGATAGGCAGAAAGGCAGACAGAGAAAGAGACAAACACACAGAATGAGAGATAGACAGATACACACACACACAGAATGACAGAGATAGAAAGAATGACAAACAGACAGAACAGACACACACACACACACACTGACAGATGGAGATAGGCACGCGCGCGCACACACACACAGGAACCATACAACTATACAAAAAAATTCAAATCTCCAGATTTTCCTGCGGACCACCAAAATCTTCTCGCGGCCCACTGGTTGGCGACCACTGCTCTAAAAGACAAATATTTTAAGCAAGTAATTGAGAAGTGGTGTTTTTGCAGTGGTTATCGCATTTTTGTTTTGAGATAACGGATTTCCCCCTTCCCCCTCTATTAAGAGCCAGTTTTGTTTAGTGATTAAGGCACCAGGCTAGAAAGTAGGGGTGCGTGAGATCTAGTCCCAATTTAGCCATGAAAGCCAGCTGGGTGATTTTGGACCAGTCCCATACTGTCAGCCCAATCCACCTTACAGGTCTGTTATTGTGGGGAAAATAAGAGAAGGATGTGTTGGATATGTTTATAGCCTTGAGTTATTTGTAAAAGCAATAAAGGTGGGTACAAATACATAACCAAATAAATAAGCAAATAAATATAGGTCTACTGAAGGTTTAATGTTCCTATTACACAGCTTTGAAAAAAAACGTTTAAAAATATTCCCCTTCCCCAGCAACTGACTGCACCGTGGCATCTTATGAGCTGCAAAGATGAAGTCGGGTGTAAAATTACTCCCTAGATAAGGATACACAGAGCTCAGAGGAAGTGAGTTGATCCCTCCTACAGCAGGTATATCTGGAAGACAGAAGTCAAAGACATGAAGTTTCATCCCTTTTTATGTCCCTGCCAGATTCCCCTTCCCTAGAGTCTGATGCATGAATTGGATCAATGCGATCAACTAAAATTATTTTCTAAGATGAGAGCAATATGGGCCAGCTACAGCAACTACAACTTTTGTTGTAGTTTAAAATTCACCTACAAGAGATTTCGTTTCAAAATGATAAAAAAACGAAAAAAAACAATGAGGTTTGTGGTCTTTACGCAGCAGTACATGTTTGGTTGAAGGCAGCCCTGCGTATCTTAATTCTGAATTCCTTGGCTTCAAAAGTTGCTTCAGGTTTCCACTGCTTCCCCAGGGTGACTGGCGAACTCTAAGCTGTGCAGTTTCAATACAAAACTTTGTACTGGAACAGAGTCTATTAAGAAAGAAGAACAAGGCTTATTGATTAAAAGCCACAGATGCTATTCCCTAACCCCTTTCACATTGAAAACTAGCATATTGGAGAGTAACTATAAGCAGAGTCACAGGAGTTTAGCATAACTCAATAATAACTTTTGAGGAGTAACAGTGGTCGTCAACCTGTGGGCCGGGAGAAAATTTTGGTAGTCTGCAGGAAAATCTGGAGATTATTTGATTTTTTTGTATAGTTGTATGGTTCCTCTGTGTGTCTGTTTCTGTGTGTGTGTCTTTCTGACTGTATGTCTGTCTCTATTTCTCTCTCTGTGTGTCTGTCTCTCATTCTCTCTCTTTGCCTCTTTCTGTGTGTCTGTCTCGTTCTGTGTGTTTCTGTGTGTCTGTCTCTCATTCTCTCTGTCTCTCTCAAGCAGGAACAAATATCACACTAAAATATGTAAATAATATTCAATTATTTTGTAATAATTAAACTAACTTTAATAGTTTTGCTACAATTAAATAACCTTTAAAGATTTTGTTATGATTAATAAGCATTTATGATTTTGCTACAATTAATTTTTGTTATATTAAACAGGTGCCTTTTATATTAATAAAATGGAAGTTCTCTGATCATTATTTTACAAATGTATGTATCTTAAAAAAAAATCATACTAGTGTTCCGCTGGATTTAAAATTATGAAGTTCGTGGTCCCTGAGGTCCAAAAGGCTGGCTACCACTGCCTTTGAACATGTCTGGAAAACAGAAACTATCCAGCCCAAAAGTGTTTCCACCCAGGAACACCAAGCTGGGCTCTCCTGATTCCATGTCAAAATGCCTTGTCAAAATCAACCCCCCACTACCCGTGTTTTACACCAACTGAATTTAAATGTGCATTTTATTTACATGGAAAAAAAGATAAGAGTAATTTGGGGGTGAAATCTGCAATTTCACATTTATTCCACAAGGGGGAAATAAAACCACACACATTCAGTCTTCAAACTTGTTTTGTTACAGTACTTCCAGCTAGATTCAAGATGACTGGTATCTTTAGACCTCTGCAGTTCATTTATTTAGCTTTAAAAAGGCTATTTCACTCAAAGATTCAGAGATTTTTCAGTTATGATTAAAGGCAATTTCTCCCATCTCTGTGACAAGGAAGCACTGACAGTTGTGGCTTAGCATGTTGGGTGTTTCCAGCCACCGTGGTTTAAAAACCATGGTTTAGAGATGCTGGTAAAAGTCAGATACCTCCAATATGGCAGCAAAGAGTTAGTGTTTTCTGTCTCTTTCCTGCCATCTAGTTTTCATCCAGATGTTTACAATCAAGATGTCCTAATCCTATTTTAACTGTATTGCATAATCGAACTGCTTCTGATCATAAAGCAACTGTGGATATTAAAGAAACCCACCAAATCTGCTAACACTACAATGGTGTCCAATGACACATTTCTAGTTGGGTAAGTACACAACAACTCAGGATGTACAAATTTTAAATAAACCATTTTGTTTTACTTCCTGGAATGACAACAATTCCCAAACTGAATGGCAGTGAACAGAAAATGAAGTGGTCAGTGGATCTCTCTAATGCCTTATTTAACCTGTAAAAAAATATGTCTTGCTTGTAATAGTACCAAGCAAGGTTCTTCTTTTCTCGTCTCTGATTCTTCCTGAAATGACCATGTAGGCATGCAATCTCACAGAAATTCACGCTGGGTCAACATAATGCTAAACCTGGATCTAAAATCTCCAATTTATTAAACCCTAAAGATTTATTGGCACATAATAATGAGCCATAATAATAGGAGCACATATCCAGCTAACACAAAAACAAGCAAATCGCATAATTAGCAACCTTCTTACCATAGATGTAACCATACATGTCAACATTTAATGACAATCATTTTCATAGCAAACATTTCATGGCATCAACTTGGGTAATAACGTGTGGTATTCTGTCCTTTACTCAAAACATAAGCAACTAGGCTAAAATGACTATACTTGAATATATTATGCAAAATCCTAGTTCTCTGATAGGTTAGGGTTACAGCACAATGAGTTCATCTAAAAGACCTGGCTGAGAAGAGATCATCCTGAGTAAAATATATCTGTAGGGTAAATAAGAGTTAACCCCATCTGAATGGCACATGATCAATAAGTCAAGCAATTAATCAGTTTCCAGATTCAGTCCGCGGATGGCTCTTTGGTCTGGGTCTTCTGCTTAAAGACCCTCAGATTTAGGCTCTTACTGTATATTTTTTA
The DNA here is from genome assembly GCA_032468095.1 of Pareas carinatus. Classification (NCBI taxonomy): domain Eukaryota; kingdom Metazoa; phylum Chordata; class Lepidosauria; order Squamata; family Pareidae; genus Pareas; species Pareas carinatus. The sequence continues at coordinate 273,251 of JANHFO010001351.1, read as the reverse complement.
AATTAAAATTTCAAATTATATTTCATTTGGTTTTATTTCTATGCTATTTCTGTTTTTTTTAAATTATGAGTAGGTATTTCAAAAACTTGAAGTAACCCAGGGCATTTTCAAACTTTCATCACTTACCACTCTAACGTTTAGCATGAACAGAAAGCCCAGAAAAGTTTCATAGAAAGAGTGAGGGCTCTACTGTTTCAATCCAAAAAATTGAGCTGGCTCCAGGCTGTTATTCTGAAGATTATAAACTAAAGGAAAATATAACAGGAATAATAACGAACAATAACAAGAGCCAGTTTCATCTAGTGGTTAAGACAGTAGACTACGTGCTAGGAGACAGTGAGTTTTAGTTCGTCCTTGGGCATGAACATCAGCTGGGTGACTCTGGGCCAGTTATTCTCACAGTCCAACCCACCTCACAGGACTGTTGTGAGGAAAATAGGAGAAGGAAGGAACATTAGGTCTGCTCGTTGCCTTGTTTATAAAAATAATAAAAGTAGAATACCTTTTTTTTTTTTAAAAAAAAAAGCACACTCAGAAACCTTTCCCAAAGCCCAGGTTTTAAATCATTTGGGCAGAGATGCCCACAGGTTATGAAAAAAAACCAAGATGACAGCCACAGTGGTACAATCAAACCTCTACCTATTTTTATAAAAATATGTCACACAAGTAACTCTGGAACTTTGATCACATCATTATGGCCACCGTTTTTGTAAACCACGGCCTGTTGATTTAGGCTGTACTTATTGCATCACAGAAACGTTAATTTAATGCTATGAAGAGGGATATACTTGCTCATTAGAAACATTTATTCAACTGTTCCATGGGTACCCAGTGTAATCACAGCTACTTGTGAAGTTCTTACAGAAGACAATGAAATAAGAGCAAGACAAGAGGAAAATCTAGGATTATTTGGACTCATGGTTGAGCCAAAATGATGGAGGTGCAAAAGAGGAGAAAGTGAAGAGCATTTGACAGGGTGCAGACTTGTGTCTTTCTGCTGCTTTTCCTGCTTAATTAAAAAGATCACAAATGAAACACAAACGGTCTGAATAAGAGCCTTAGGTGAGGGAAATGATGTGAATTAAATCCAGCCTCTCAATTTGAAGGTCATTCCTTTACACAAAATAGATCTGAGCATCATCCGGTGGCATTAGTTCACTTTGGCAGGTGGCCAATCTGGAGGTGCAGCACTGAGGTTGGCTATATCTTGGCTGTATCCCCTTTTTCTTTAGACAGCTTCACATCCATTTAGGGATTTACGTAGACTTAATGCACAAGAGCTACATCCTGCCTCTCTCTTTCTTTATCTCTGGCTTAAGGAAGCCAAAGTCATGGGCGCTTAATTTTAGCCAGATGTGTGAGGGCAATGAGAAGCTTTTTTTCTGTTTTCTTTTCATTTCCTTAAGGCATCCAAACTGTGCCAGGCGGGCAGACTGATTATGTTAGATCCGAGGTGCCTCGGGTTCGTTCGCGGAAAGGAGAAGCGGAGAAGCCTCAGTGAATCCAAAACAACGTTTATTAACAAAGT